>WNWK01018610.1:20000-39532 GCA_009830355.1 Cherax destructor | reverse complement strand
ATACCTAATAGTCAAAATATTTCTAAATATCTTTAAAAATATTGAGAATAAAAAACAATTAAGTGAAACAACTAATAATTAAGTATAAACTCTTAAGTTATTATTAAAATTGATAATTATCAGTCCAGCTATTATAATAAAACATTATTGAAATAATAAGGATAATATAATAATACCATCACACACATAAATGGAAAACTGGGAAGAACCTATGTAAGTCCCATGAGAAAATATAGTATTGGGGAAAATAGCAGTCGATTTAAAAAAAAAAAATAATAATTACATAAAAAGAAAGGGGACTGACAGTGAGTGTTTGGTAGAGGGTTAGGTTGGTAGATACATTGATCTGAGATGAGGGAGAGTGTTAGGTAGGGTGCAGGGCGGGTCTAGAGTTGAATTTAGAGCAGAGTGCGCAGAGTCGAGGTATGGGGAAAGTAGCTTAGGTGTACTGTGAATGTTGGGTGGGTGTTTTAATTTAAGGGGTGTACTGTAAGTTAAGGTGAGGGTGTCAGGTATGTGGATGTACTATAGGTGATGAGAGTGTATGGGGTAGATGGGTGTAGAATCTTACAGGGGTATGTCTAGGTAGGTGTACTGAGGATCTTGGGTGAGTGCAGGGTGAGACGGGGGTGTGGTGGGTGTAGGATTTTGGGGTGAGTGCGTTGGGTGAGGATGGGGGTAGGATGGTGGGGATCTGTGGGTGAGAGAGCAGGGGTGGTAGGGTACGGTGGGTGTAGGATGGGTGTAGCGGGGGATCTTGGGTGCCGGTATGGACATACAATGACTCATAATTTACACAGAGTGGAGTCTGGGTATGTGGTTGGTTATGGTAGAGTGAAGCCTCAGGTGGGATGATCGTAAACGTGTTTATGCAAGCGAATATTTCCGCTGATTTCATCGAACATTTTCATTTAAATTGCAATCATTGCAGCGTGTCTCTTTGAGCCTCCAGTATCAAAACAAAGCTGGCATTTCCCTCTCAATCAAATAACAGTAACATTAAACGTTCACTGTTCAAATTAATCTGTGCTTTAAAGTTTACTTTTCACAGAACTAAAAACAAATTTTGACTACAAACTGATCAGTTTTAGCAAGTGATGATTACTTCCTGCTACAAGATCTTTCATAAAATATTGCAAGGGAATACAGTAAATAAGCTGTGTCTTGTTTTTAGACGCCTTATTTTATGGCATATAAGGGGCGAATTTTTTTCCCCACAAAAAGTCTTGGGAAATCAGCCTGCGCCTTATATGCTCAAGGTCAGTGTCAAAGGTAGGTTTTGGGCCAGGCTTTAGCAGTTGTTTACTAACGTTATATTATAACTGCTCTGAAATATCGCTTATATGTCTTATATGTTGAAAAATACGGTAATATTGTACTTAATATGAGGGAATGTCTCGCTGTAGTTAACTTCAGACCATCACATAAATACGGAAGACCATGTCTCCTGAAGGATTCGTACCAAAATTGTTAGTGTCAGCTATCAACCTATCCACTAAAATAATTATTCGACAAGTGAGAACTCAGACAACAGTTGTTAAGTGTGTACAAAGTAACATATTGTTCAGGATCGATTGCTAGCGCACTCAGCTCACACATTGAGGTCCGGGGTTCGAATCTCCTCCGGTACTGCTGGAAAACATTAGGGACGTGTTTCCAAAAGACACCTGTTGTCCATGTCCCTGTTCACCCATCAGTAAAATGGGTACCTGGGTGTTAGTGGACTGGTGTGGGTCGCATCCTGGGACAAAACTGACCTAATTTGCGGGAAATGCTCAGCATAACAAGCGGCTTTCTATATAGTAGTATGTCACTGATGTCAGCTATGGACTGTATACCTTGTACATGTACTTGTAGTAAATAAAGATATTATTATTATTATTATTATTATTGTTATTACAGCATCCAACAGGTGTGTAACAGACTCACACTTGTTAGAGTGAGTGAAGTTTAAGGATATACACATGTATGGGGTGTATAATATTAAGGAAAACATATGTTGCACATATTTTAGGGGAACATAGGTGTTTATAGGTTCCATAAGCCAGAGTCAATTCATCCTACCTTTCCCAAAGCCACTGTACTTGTAATTACATATCATTTTGTTATAGTTAATGTTCCTGATATATATACATTCAATTACTTTATTCATTAATTTCCATACACAAAACGTATAGTGTTTGTAACTCTGGTATTATATTTAAAAGACGAAATAAATGACATTATGCAAATTCAGAATATCGTGTCTTTGTTACCAGTTGTGTTTGTAACTTCGTAACTTCCTCTTATTTTTCTTCGTCCATTCTTAGGTTTATAACATAAAACTGGTTCATTCAATTGGCTTCACCTTTTCGACTTCAATAAACTTTATAAAGCCTGTTGTAAGTTTTCTGGGATGGGTTTGATTACTTTCCACAATCACTTCTGACATGTATAGTATGGAAGGTCATGGAGAAGATCATCAGGAGGAGAGTGGTGGAGCACATAGAAAGGAATGAGCTTATGAACGACAACCACCGATTCAGGACGAAATCCTTTTCACAAACCTACTGGAGTTCTATGACAGGGTCACAGTTGTACTATAAGAATTTTTGACAGTTAGTCTGAATTAGTACAAATTATTACAAATTTGAGACACATATAAGATAGTGCCTGACCTGGATCATAAATAGACATAATGCATTCAGTATCAGAAACCTGATCGGGTGTCCAACTGGCGCCTTGCACGGTCCACAGGGGTCAGTCTAGACGTGCTGTTCTGGTATTCGTGAATGACTTATACAGCGGAATGGACTAAAAATCCCTGTTATGCTTAAAATGTAAGTATATGGTAGTATCGTAGGTTAACGAGGCAGTGAGTGTAACTGACCACCATAACAATTCCTCTCAGCACGTTGCAGTCATGTCCTAGCCTCTAGTGTCGTCAGGAAGAACTCCTTAGCTCTGAGACTAGTCTTATTACAAACCTTTGCACTTTTTCAGCTTCTTTATTTGCTTTATCAGGATCGGGTTCATACTGGCGCTTCATACTCCAAGATGGGTCAGTCATATTGCGTGTCTAGGATCGTGAATGACTTTTTGTATATGTTCCTTTAAGATGCCCTTAAATTTGTCAGTTTTGCGTTTTCTGAGGCTCTTATTTGGTTGATGATTGCAACAGGCGAAATATTCAGAATTATTCTCATCCCGAGATTACCTTTCAATGAAGTCTGCAGCATTTCTCCCTGAGCGTGTACTCTGTTTCCTGTCTTCTTTACCTTTCCCCGACTTTAATAACTTTACATTTGATTTGCATAAATTCTAATTGCCACCTCTCAGACCAATCCTGCAGCTTATCCAGATTCATTCGTAGTATTTTCTCATCTCCTCCCGCTTGTATTCTCCTAACTAATTTTGTCATCTTTGAACAGTGACATCTATGACTATTTCTTCTGTCACGTTATTTGCATACACAAGAAACAGTACTGATCCAAGACTAACATTTGTGGAACCCCACTCGTCACACTTGCACATCCCGACACTCGTTGTGTCCTTCCTGTTAAGTATTCCTTGATCCACTAAACTGTTTTCCCAGTCACTCCTGCCTCCTCCTCTAGCAATTGTCATGCCAAAATGTAAATTTCCAAAGTACTGTGCATGTCTGCTAATACAAAAATAAGATCAAACATGGAAAAAAAGACCCCTCCATACCACCAATACCACCAATCCAACGACATTCATCTTTGCAAATATAGAGGGTCTAAAGCCAGCAACAAACAACAAGGTACCTTACATCCGTGGACTGCTTACAGAGTCAAATGCTATGTTTGCGGCTTTCACAGAGACCCACATAAAGGATCACTTGGACAATGAAATATGGATCCCTGGCTACAACCTATACAGATGTGACAGAGTGAACAGGCAAAAGGGAAGGGGGGGATCTGTATATCACAGAGTCACTTATATGCTCAGAACTACTAAATGCCTCAAATGATGTAGTTGAAGTTTTAGCAGTAAAGATCGAGAATCAAAACCTGGTCATCGTGGTTGTATACAAGCCCCGGATGCAACGTCCCAACAATTCCAGGAACAGCTTCTGAAAATTGACCAATGTCTGGAAAACCTTCCAGCCTCTGCCCCCAACATCTTGCTCCTGGGGGACTTCAACCTAAGGCACCTAAAATGGAGGAATATTGCAAATAATGTGGTAGCAGATATAACACCAGGAGGCAGCTCAGATGAAAACTCACACACACATGAGCTTTTAAATCTCTGCACCAAATTCACCTTAAACCAGCAAATAATAGAGCCTACAAGATTGGAGAATACACTGGACCTCATCTTCACTAACAATGATGATCTGATACGAAATGTCATCATATCAAAAACGATATACTCAGATCACAACATAATAGAGGTCCAGACATGCATGAGGGGAGCCCCAGATCAACAAAATGTGATCAGCCGTGAGGGAGCTTTCTCCAATTTCAACTTCAATAATAAAAACATAAGGTGGGACCAGGTAAACCAAGTCCTAAATGATATAAACTGGGATGATAGCCTAAGCATCACGGATCCTAACCTATGTCTAGAACAAATTAACTCTGTGGCACTTGAGTGTTTGCTCAAGGCAAATTCCCTTAAGGAAAAGGAGGAGAAGATGTAAACTAGAAAGAGAGAGCGCTCCCTATACAGGCGAAGGCAAAAATAACAGAGCGGCTACAAGAGGCCAATGTATCTGAAATACGTAGGGAGGCACTGGTCAGAGAAATAGCAAACATCGAATTAAAACTAAAGGAATCTTACAGGAATCAAGAAACGCGGGAAGAACTAAAAGCCATAAATGAAATTGAAAGAAACCCAAAGTATTTCTTTTCTTATGCCAAAACAAAGTCGAGAACAACATCCAGTATTGGGCCCCTACTAAAACGAGATGGGTCTTACACAGATGAGAGAAAGGAAATGAGTGAGTTACTAAAGTCCCAGTATGACTCAGTTTTTAGTGAAGACCTAAATGAATTTTTTATGAGAGTGCCACAGAACCTGGTAGTCGCAAGCCTATCTGACATTACCCTGACGCCACATGACTTTGAAAAGGCGATAAATGACATGCCCATGCACTCCGCTCCAGGCCCCGATTCATGGAACTCAGTGTTTATCAAGAACTGCAAGAAGCCCCTATCACGTGCTTTTAACATCCTATGGAGAGGGAGCATGGACACTGGGGTCGTCCCGCAGTTACTAAAAACAACAGACATAGCCCCACTCCACAAAGGCGGTAGTAAAGCAATGGCAAAGAACTACAGACCAATAGCGCTAACGTCCCATATCATAAAAATCTTTGAAAGGGTTCTAAGAAGCAAGATCGCCACTCATCTAGATAACCATCAATTACACAACCCAGGGCAGCATTGGTTTAGAGCAGGTCGCTCCTGTCTGTCCCAACTACTGGACCACTATGACAAGGTACTGGATGCTCTAGAGGACAAAGAGAATGCAGATGTTATATACACAGACTTTGCAAAAGCCTTTGACAAGTGTGACCATGGTGTGATAGCACACAAAATGCGTGATAAAGGAATAACAGGAAAAGTTGGTAGATGGATCTATAATTTCCTAACAAGTAGAACACAAAGAGTAGTAGTCAACAGAGTAAAGTCTGAGGCAGCTACTGTGAAAGCTCTGTTCCACAAGGCACAGTACTCGCTCCCATCCTGTTCCTCATCCTCATATCGGACATAGACAGGGATATAAGCCACAGTGCCCTGTCTTCCTTTGCAGATGACACCCGAATCTGTATGACAGTGTTCACCGTTGAAGACACTGCAAGACTCCAAGCAGACATAAACCAAATCTTCAAATGGGCTGCAGAAAACAATATGAAGTTCAATGATGAAAATTTCAATTACTCAGATACGGAAAACGTGAGGAAATTAAAATTTCATCGGAGTACAAAACTAATTCAAACCACACAATAGAGCGAATAACTAATGTCAAAGACCTGGGAGTGATCATGTCAGAGGATCTCACCTTCAAGGACCATAACACCGTAGCAATCGCATCTGCTAGAAAAATGACAGATTGGATAATGAGAACCTTCAAAACCAGGGATGCAAAACCCATGTTGACACTTTACAAATCGCTTGTTCTATCTAGGCTGGAATATTGCTGCATACTAACTGCACCTTTCAAGGCGGGTGAAATTGCTGACCTTGACAATGTGCAGAGAACCTTCACGGCACGCATAACTGCGATAAACCACCTCAACTACTGGGAACGCTTGAAGTTCCTAAACCTGTACTCCCTAGAACGCAGGCGGGAGAGATACATTGTTATATACACGTGGAAAATTCTCGAGGGATTAGTATCAAACTTGCACACGAAAATCACTCCCTACGAAAGCAAAAGACTCGGCAGGCGATGTAACATCCCCCAATGAAAAGCAGGGGCGCCACTAGCACGTTGAGGGACAACACAATAAGTGTCAGGGGCCCAAGATTGTTCAACTGCCTCCCAGCATACATAAGGGGGATTACCAACAAACCCTTGCCTGTCTTCAAGCAGGCACTGGACAGGCACCTAAAGTCGGTACCTGACCAGCCGGGCTGTGGTTCGTACGTTGAACTGCGTGCGGCCAGCAGTAACAGCCTGGTTGATCAGCTCTGTCCAACATGAGGCCTGGTCACAGACCGGGCCGCGGGGGCGTTGACCCCTGGAATTCTCTCCAGGTAAACTTCAGGTATAACAGATTACAATCTCTCTTGAGTATAAAGAGAAACATTTACAGGAAAATCAAGAGAGGAGATGGTCACCATACTGACCAATATATTCAATTTAAGAAAATTAAAAAAAAAGGAATATGGAAAGAAAATATTGACTGTGAAAATAATAAGGTTACGATTAAATTTAAGACCAACCCAAATGATTTCTTCAATGGGCACTTCTTAATGTACCATGGGAGACGACTTCTTGCATGGATCTCCATGGGAGCTTACTTCAGCTTAGTCCATGGGTGCTTCTTACTGTACCATGGGATCTTCTTACTGTCCCATGGGATATTCTTACTGTCCCATGGCTGTTTCTTACTGTCCAATAGCTATTTCTTACTGTCCCATAGGTTCTTGGTACTGTCCCATGGGTGCTTCTTACTGTCCAATGGGAGCTTATTACTGTCCCATGGGAGCTTCTTACTGTCCCAGGGGAGCTTCTTACTGTCCCATGGGAGCTTTTACTGTCCCATGGGAGCTTCTTACTGTCCCATGGGTGCTTCTTACTGTCCCATGGGAGCTTCTTACTGTCCCATAGGAGCTTCTTACTGTCCCATGGGAGCTTCTTACTGTCCCATGGGAGCTTCTTACTGTCCCATGGGAGCTTCTTACTGTCCCATGGGTGCTTCTTACTGTCCCATGGGAGCTTCTTACTGTCCCATGGGAGCTTCTTACTGTCCCATGGGAGCTTCTTACTGTCCCAGGGGAGCTTATTACTGTCTCATGGGTGCTTCTTACTGTCCCATGGAGCTTCTTACTGTCCCATGGGGCTTCTTATTGTCCCATGGGAGCTTTTACTGTCCCATGGGAGCTTCTTACTGTCCCATGGGACTTCTACTGTCCAATGGGAGCTTCTTACTGTCCCATGGAAGCTTCTTACTGTCCCATGGGACCTTCTTACTGTCCCATGGGAGCTTAATACGGTCCCATGGGAGCTTCTTACTGTCCCATGGGAGCTTCTTACTGTCCCATGGGTGCTTCTTACTGTCCCATGGGAGCTTCTTACTGTCCCATGGGAGCTTCTTACTGTCCCATGGGAGCTTCTTACTGTCCCATGGGAGCTTCTTACTGTCCCATGGGAGCTTCTTACTGTCCCATGGGAGCTTATTACTGTCCCATGGGAGCTTTACTGTCCCATGGGACTTCTACTGTCCCATGGGAGCTTCTTACTGTCCCATGGGAGCTTCTTACTGTCCCATGGGAGCTTCTTACTGTCCCATGGGAGCTTATTACTGTCCCATGGGAGCTTCTTACTGTCCCATGGGAGCTTCTTACTGTCCCATGGGAGCTTCTTACTGTCCCATGGGGCTTTTACTGTCCCATGGAGCTTCTTACTGTCCCATGGGAGCTTTTACTGTCCCATGGGAGCTTCTTACTGTCCCATGGGAGCTTCTTACTGTCCCATGGGAGCTTCTTACTGTCCCATGGGAGCTTCTTACTGTCCCATGGGAGCTTCTTACCGTCCCATTTGTGCTTCTTACTGTCCCATGGGTGCTTCTTACTGTCCCATGGGAGCTTCTTACTGTCCGATGGGAGCTTCTTACTGTCCCATGGGAGCTTCTTACTGTCCCATGTGAGCTTCTTACTGTCCCATGGGAGCTTCATACTGTCCTATGGGAGCTTCTTACTGTCCCATGGGAGCTTCTTACTGTCCCATGGGAACTTCTTACTGTCCCGTGGGTGCTTATTACTGTCCCATGGGAGCTTCTTACTGTCCCATGGGTGCTTCCTACTGTCCAATGGGAACTTCTTACTGTCCCAGGGAGCTTCTTACTGTTCCATGGGAGCTTCTCCATGGGAGTTCTGTCCCATGGGAGCTTCTTACTGTCCCATGGGAGCTTCTTGCTGACTCCATGAGGGCTTCTTACTGTCCCATGGGCTTCTCCAGGAGCTTCCTCTGAGCACTGTCCCATGGGAGCTTCTTACTGACCCATGGGAGCTTCTTACTGTCCCATGGGAGCATCTTACTGTCCCATGGGAGCTTCTTACTGACCCATGGGAGCTTCTTACTGTCCCATGGGAGCTTCTTACTGTCCCGTGGCTGCTTCAACCTTCAATAAATACATTTCACCACAATTTTGTGGACTACTTCACCATTTACAATTATTCTTGTAAACTAAATTTAAAATCGTGTCTTCTCTTGTTCGCCGCCTACCATAACTCTCCATAGTTTTACTGAACAATTTATTGCCACTCTATCCCTTCAGTCTATCTCCCTGAAGTCCTTCTCCCTGATATCTCCCTGCAGTCCCTCTCCTTGCTATCTCCATTCAGTCTCTCTCCCTGCTATCACCCTGCAGTCCCTCTCTCTGCAGTCTATCTCCCTTAAGTCCTTCTCCCTGCTATCTCTCTGCAGTCCCTCTCCCATCTTCCTTCAGTCTCTCTCCCTGCTATCTCCCTGCAGTCCCTCTCCCTGCTGTCTATCTCCCCGCAGTTTATCTCCCCGCAGTTACTCTCCCTGCAGTCCCACTCCCTGCTGTCTGTCTCCGTGCAATCCATCTCCTTGCAATCCTTATCCGTTCAATCCGTCTCCGTGCAATCCGTCTCCGTGCAATCCGTCTCCGTTCAATTCGTCTCCGTGCAATCCGTCTCCGTGCAATCCGTCTCCATGAAATCCGTCTCCTTGAAATCCGTCTCCGTGCAATCCGTCTCCGTGCAATCCGTCTCCTTGAAATCCATCTCCTTGAAATCCGTCTCCGTGCAATCCGTCTCCCTGCAATCCGTCTCCTTGAAATCCGTCTCCTTGAAATCCGTCTCCGTGCAATCCGTCTCCGTGCAATCCGTCTCCGTGCAATCCGTCTCCGTGCAATCCGTCTCCCTGCAATCCGTCTCCGTGCAATCCGTCTCCCTGCAATCCGTCTCCCTGCAGTCAGTCTCCCGGCAGTCCATCTCCCTGCATTCTCCTTACAGCTCGTATCCCTACAGTTCATCTCATTACAATTCATCTCTCTGCATTTCATCTGCTTGCAGTCTATCTGCTTGCAGTCTGTCTCCTTGCAGTCTATCTCCCTGCAGTCTATCTCCCTGCAGTCCATCTCCCTGCAGTCCATCTCCCTGCAGTCCATCTCCCTGCAGCCCATCTCCCTACAGTCCATCTCCCTGCAGCCCATCTCCCTACAGTCCATCTCCCTGCAGCCCATCTCCCTACAGTCCATCTCCCTGCAGTCCATCTCCCTACAGTCCATCTCCCTGCAGTCCATCTCCCTGCAGTCCATCTCCCTGCAGTCCATCTCCCTGCAGCCCATCCCCCTACAGTCCATCTCCCTGCAGTCCATCTCCCTGCAGCCCATCCCCTACAGTCCATCTCCCTGCAGTCCATCTCCCTGCAGTCCATCCCCCTACAGTCCATCTCCCTGCAGTCCATCTCCCTGCAGCCCATCTCCCTACAGTCCATCTCCCTGTAGTCCATCTCCCTGCAGCCCATCCCCTTACAGTCCATCTCCCTGCAGTCCATCTCCTGCAGCCCATCCCCCTACAGTCCATCTCCTTCAGTCCATCTCCCTGCAGCCCATCCCTCAGTCCATCTCCCTGCAGTCCATCTCCTGCAGTCACCCCTGCAGTCCATCTTCCTGCAGTCCGTCTCCCTGCAGTCCATCTCCCTGCAGTCCATCTCCCTGCAGTCCATCTCCCTGCAGTCCATCTCTCCAACATTCTCAAGATTATTTTGATGGGAAAGAGGATATTTTCATTGTTATATCATTTCTGGAATCGACTAGCGGATGAAGACGAACCAGGACAATGAAATCGGGTGGGGAAAAAAAAAGAGAATTGAAGCTGACTCATTGCGATATTTGCCAACATGGGAATAAGATTCTTGTAAGTGGGAGAGAGAGAGAGAGAGAGAGAGAGAGAGAGAGAGAGAGAGAGAGAGAGAGAGGACAGACAGACAGACAGACAGACAGACAGACAGAGAGAGAGAGAGAGAGAGAGACAGACCCTCAGCCTTCTCGCCATTCAACAAAGTACAAGAAAAACTCTCACCAGGTACATCAGTAGACTCACCAGCGGCACAACCTACAGAGAAATCAGCTGCTGAATCAGCAGCGAAACATATGAGGTGGAGAATATAAGAGTTTACCCTCCCAGGCACCTAGGCAGTGCTCTCGCTGTCACCGGAGGGGGCACACCACTAACAACTGTCTGCGAGATACCTGGGCCACTGTCGTAAGAAAAAGAAACTTCACAAACAAGATTATCAGGGATTTAGCAAAGCTCCCTGTTATGAAATTTAAGATAATTGAAAAAATGAAATAAGGCAATAAACTAAAAGGTTAGTTTATAGGTAAATCTAAAACACAACTTTAATAATTTAAATAAATAAAAATGACAATTTTAATGAGGATAGTACTTATGCTTATGCCTGAAGGACTAATATAGCTAGGTCGATCACCATGCCCAGCCCTTCTAGGGCAGGGTAGGTGCCAAGGCTGGAGCTTGCTACCATCTGCGGCTCGCAAGCCTGCCCTTCCCGTCAGCCTCTTTGGGGTGGGGAAGGTGGCAGACAAGAGAGGCTTAGCATTTATCTACCTACCTGCCTCGTGCTGGTGAGGGAATGTCGCTAGGCCTGGGGCCAGTTGGTCCCGCCGCTGAGGGATACCTCCTCCCATGGGAGACATAGGTCTCTGCTACTCCCACGCCAGGGAGCCGGAGCCGGGTCGCCATCTGGTAAAGACCCGGGCCGGGAGAATTCCCGGCGAATCAACACCTCCTCCTCCTAATATAGCTAGGGATTTAAAGCAGCGTTGAAGAGTGGCGGTTGTGAGCCAGGTGGAGTTAAGACAGGTGGAAGTACTCTCCTGGAAAGCTGGTTGGTGCCAGCTGACAAGTGACGAATGGTAAGGTCACTGGTAGACAGTTTTAGTTGATGTTAGTGCCCAAGTTGAAATGGAATTGGAAAGATGGTCTCACCTCCGACGGCTCTATGTCCTCTGTGGTAGATTCCTGTTTACACAGTGATATTCAGTGAGGTATTAATTATGTCTTCCCTACGTTGACAACCATGTGAATGCCTTCACTGAAGACATCCTTAATCTGCAGCAACAACGATAACAAAATACCTTACCGGCAGTATGTGATAAAACCTACAGATCAGCCTTGGTTCGGCTTTCGTTGTCGAGAAGCCTCAACTGCTAAGAACAAGGCTTCGAAAACGTATAAGAGGCATCCCAATAACAATAACAGGAACCTGCACAGGCATGCCTGTTGTCTGTTGACAAATGGAAGAAGTCGAAAAGTGGGTCATCTCTATATGGAAGACTGACAAAGAGTAAGCTGGCGTCAGGAAGAGTTGGCTCCAAAACCTGGTGGTCCTTGGTCATGGACGGAGGTTATTCACCTGATGAAATTATTCCACCTCTAAATCGGTAGGACGGGACCGTCTGTACTAGCAGTCAGGAGAAAGTGGACCTCTTTGCCGAGCACTTTGCTGCCAAGATGCAAGTTCATGACACAGCAAGGAAACCTCCTTGGCTGGCCGCAAGAACTATGTCAAAGTTATCAGTGGTGACTATAAGGCAGGAACAGCCGATTTACCACTATGCCTCTAAGAGCAGTTATAAAAAAAGACACTCTGGTTGCGCTAGTGTTCCACAGGAAAGTGTGTTTGTGTTTGGGCCATTGTCATGGAATGTCTACTTCAATGACCTTCATCTCATCCCAGATTCCCATACATATTCATGCGACTGTATACTCTAACCTTTACTTATCCAAGAGAAGAAATGTTAGCTGTTCTAAGTTACATCTATCACCAGCTTACAGCTATATCAGCCTGGGGAAAAAGGATGGCACCTGACAGTTGTTCCTTAGAAAACACAAATAATGATTGTCTCTAGGCACCATGATGGTAATGTTGGAGTAGGACCTGATCAACCAGGCTGTTACTGTTGGCCGCACATAAGCCGACGTACTAGCCATAGCCAGGCTGGTCAGGTACTGACGTTACGTGGCTGCCCAGCACCTTCTATTAGTAATCCTCCTTATGTATCCTGGGAGGCAGTTTAACAGTCTTGGGCCCCTGACACTGTGTTCTCTCTTAGCGTACTCGTGGCGCCCCTGCATCTTCTGCCAAGTCTTTTGCTTTCATAGTTAGTGATTATCGTGTGCAGATTTGGGACTAGTCCCTCTAGGATTTTCAAAGTGTATATTATCATGTATCTTTCTCGCCTGCATTCCAGGGGGTACAAATCAAGGGACTTCAACCGTTCCCAGTAATTTAGGTGCTTTATCGTACTTGTGTGTGCCGTGAAAGTTCTCTGTACATTCTCCAGTTCAGCAGTTTCGCCTGCATTGAAGGGGGCAGTTAGTGTACAGCAGTATTCCAGCCTAGAGAGAACAGGAGATTTGAAGAGATTCATCATAGGCTTGGCATTCCTAGTTTTGAAGGTTCTCATTATCCATCCTATCATTTTCTAGCATATGTGGTAGATGCATTGTTATGATCTTTGTGAAAATGAGATTCTTTGCCATTATCACTCCCAGGTCCTTCACATTAGTTTTCCGCTCTATTGCGTAGTTGAAATTTGTTTTATATTCTTATACAGTTTTAATTTCTTCGAGTTTTCCATAGTGGAGTAATTGAAATTTTCTTCATTGAATTTCATATTATTTTCTGAGGCCCATTTAAAGATTTGGTTGATGTCCGTTTGTAGTCTTGCAGAGTCTTTAACAGATGACACTCATGCAAATTCGGGTGTCATCCGCAAAGGAGGACACAGTGCTGTGACTTTCATCTCTATGTCAGATATGGGGATGAGGAACAAGATGGGAGCTAGTACTGTGCCTTGTGGAACAGAGCTTTTCACTGTATCTGCCTCTGACTTTAGTCTGTTTACCAATTTTTCCTGTTTTTCATTTTCACGTATTTTGTGTGCTATTACACCATGATTGCACTTATCGAAGGCTTTAGCAGTCTGTTATACTACATCTGCATTTTGTTTGTCCTCCACAGCATCCAAGACCATATCACAGTGGTCCAGTAGTTGTGAGAGGCAGGAGCGAAATGCTCTATAATAGTTTTGCTCTGGGTTGTGCAACTGATGGGTACCTAAGTGGGCGGCGATCTTGCTTCTTAGAACCCTTTCAAAGATTTTTATGATGTGGTACGTTAGTGATGTCGGTCTGTAATTCTTTGGAATTGCTTTACTTCCACCTTTATGAAGTGGCTATATGTCTGTTGTTTTAGTGAGTGTGGGATGACTCCTGTGTCCATGCTCCCTCTCCATAGAATATTTCAGGCACGTGGAAAGGTTTGTTGCCGTTCTTGATGAACTCGGAGTTCCACGAGTCTGGGCCTCGGCAGAGTGCGTGGGCATGTCATTTATACCTTTTTCAAAGTCTTGTGGTGTTACGATAGAAGAAAGATTTAAATATTTAAATTAAATATATATTTTTTATTACTACATCGGGCGCTTCCCACCAAGGCAGGGTGACCCGAAAACAAAGAAACACTTCCATTATCATTCACTCCATCACTGTCTTGCCAGAGTCGTGTCTATACTACAGTTAAAAACTGCAACTTATAAACACCCCTCCTTCAGAGTGCCGGCACTGTACTTCCCATCTCCAGGACTCTAGTCCGGCCTGCCGGTTTCTCTGAATCCCTTCATAAATGTTATTTTGCTCACACTCCAACAGCACTTCAAGCCATAAAAACTATTTGTCTCCACTCGCTCCCATCTAACACGCTCAGGCACGATTGCTTGAAGTCCAAGCCCCTCTCACACAAAACCTTCTTTACCTCTCCCTCCGACGTTTCTTAGGACGACCCCTTCCCTGCCTTCTCTCCACTACAGATTTATACGCCCTCCAAGTCATTCTAATTCGTTCCACATTTTCCAAGTGTCTGAACCTCCTCAACAACCCCTTCTCAGCCATCTCGATAATATCTTTAGTAACCCCCCACCATCCAACCTTTAAGTGATGGATTCACTGCAATATAATAAAACTGCACAATGCTCTCAACCGCACATTTCTCTCCAGCCTTCTCCTTGTTGCAACATTCACCACCCATACTTCACACCCATATAAGAGAGTTGGTACCACTATGCATTCATACATTTCCTTCTGTACTTCCATAGATAACGTTCTTTGTCTCCCTAGACTCCTCATTGTTCCACTCACCTTTATCTGCACATCAGTTTTATGACTTTCCTCGTCTTTCATAGACCCATCCCAAATATCTGAATACATTCACTTCCTCCATACTTCTTCCCTCCAATCTGATATCCATCTTCTAATACCTAACATTTTATTATCCTCATTACCTTGCTCTTTCCTCGTTCACTAATAATCTTCATATTTTACATACCCTTCCAAACTTGTTCTCCAACCTCTGCAACTTCTCTTCAGAATCTCCCAAAAGCACAGTGTCCTTAAATTCGTTCTCTCTTAATCTCACACCTCTTGCCAACACCCGAGCATTCATTTCTCTTACAGCCCATCTGTAAGTATATTGTACAACCATCCTTGTTTAAGGCCTACTTTTACTGGGAAATAATCTCCCTCTCTCCTACATATTCTAACCTGAGCCTACAACATATTCCATTCATTTGGAACATCTGGCATATTGCTCTCCTATCCACTCTATCACATGCCTTTTCTAAATCCATAAATGCAACGAAAACCTCTTTTCCTTTACCTAGATACTGTTCATTATATGCTTCACTGTAAACACTTAGTCTACACATTCCCTCCCCTTCACAAAGCCTCCTTTTTCATCTGTGATCCGTCTTACTCTTAATTTTTTTTCAACAATAACTCTACCATACACTTTACCATGTATTGTATTATCAACAGGCTAATTCCCCTATAATTTTACACTTTTCCTATCCCCATTGCCTTTATACAAATGAACAATACACGCTCTCTTCCAATCCCTAGGTACCTTACCCTCTTCTATACATTTATTAAATAAAAGCACCAACCACTCCAAAACTATATCCCCACCTGCATTTAACATTTATATCTTTATCCATCAATCCCAGCTGCCTTACCCCCTTTCATTCTACCACAGCCTCACACACTTCCCCCACTTAAACCTGACTCTTCCCCACTCCTACAAGATGTTATACCTCCCTGCCCAATGCACGAAATCACAGAGAAAAGAAAGTGAAGAACACTGGACACTGACCATCTGGACACTGGCCGGGAGTACAGCAATAATTTTTTTTAGGCCTAAGCAGAATGTGGGAGCATAGTGTGTTTCACCCAGTACTTTAATCTAATTTTCTCTAATACATCATTATCATGATGATAGTCATCATTATATATCATCATGACGTCATCGTTGTTAATCGTTATCATCATTATCATCATAGTTTAATTATTGTGATCAATATCATTAGCTTCTTTTTTATTAAATTCATTATTTTCATCTTAATTCTTTCTCTTTTTCTTCCTCGTCTTATTCATATGCTTCATATTCGTGTTCGTCTTCTTCGTCTTCTACTTCTTCCTCTTTTTCCTCTCCTACTCCTCTTCCACTTCTTCTTCCTCCTCCTCCTCCTCCACCTTCTACTTCTCCTACTCTTCCTCCTCCACCTCCTCATCTTCCTCCTCTTACTCCTCCTCCTCCACCTTCTACTTCTCCTACTCTTCCTCCTCCTACTCCTCCTCCTCCACCTTCTACTTCTCCTACTCTTTCTCTTCTTCCTCCTCCATCTCCTACTTCTCCTCCACCTCCTACTTCTCCTCCTACTCTTCCTCCTCGTTCTCCTCCTCCTCCTCCTCCTCCACCTCCTCCTCCTCCTCCACCTCCTCCTCCACCTCCTCCACCTCCTCCACCTCCTCCATCTCCTCCACCTCCTCCACTCCTCCTCCATCTCCTCCCTCCTCCTCCTCCTCCTCCCCTCCTCCACTCTCTCCTCCACCTCCTCCTCCACCTCCTCCACCTCCTCCACCTCCACCACCTCCTCCCCTCCTCCACCTCCTACCTCCTCCTCCCCACCTCCTCCTCCTCCACCACCTCCTCCACCTCCTCCTCCACCTCCTCCTCCTCCTCCTCTCCCTCTCCTCCCTCCTCTCCTCCTCCTCCCCTCCTCCTCCTCCTCCTCCAGTATATTCTTCCTTAACAATATGCAAAAAATCTTTGAAACAAAAATACAATAGGAAGTAAAACAGCATGGATAACAACTCAGAGCTACATCTCAAATACTTCGTCCAGCTCCCCGGCAGTGGGACGCGTGCCCAGAATGCTGCAGGCATTTCCCCTCTGAATCGCAACACTGAATCTCTGAAAGAGGAAGCTGGCCGCCCTGTGGTCCTTGGTGTCTATGATGAATTTTTCACTCAGCTCTTTGAGAAACTTTAGAGCACACTTACCCCATGCTCCAAGGGTCTCCGACCCTATTGGGTCGGAGACCCTTGGGTCTTCTGGGTCTCCCTGTGGCTGGCAGCTCCACCCCCTTCAACTACGGAATATGGCAAGTAGGTGTCTGCCATTGTGGCGGCACATGTGTAGTCCTAAACAATCTGCTTACCATCCTTCCAGGGTAACATAGTGGCTCCATCAGGACGCTTTTGACTTCCATCAGACCTCTGCACTTGGGGCTCCCGTTGAGCTGGGCAACGGGCTGTGGCGAGGATTCTCTTTATGATGTCATTGACCTCCTCATGTCTGGCATACTTCCCTTCTGATGTGTGACACACAAGACCATGAAGTCCGAATTGATCAGCCGTCGCCCTGCCGCAAATACACCTATGTTCGAGTATGGGGGCGGCTAGGCGAAGAGCAACACCAATCCGAATGACCTGTGGGTCGAGTCGAGTGCCCAGGGAGGAATTGGGAACGGCTAGAAGGAAATCTCCTGAGTGTGGTGCCTTCACCGCTAGGAGACGAGCTTTGTTCTTTCCTGAAGCGTTGGTGAGCATTGTGTTGGTAATTTTTTCCATGATTGGTTTGTCCCATTGGGACTGTTTGTGCTCTTTGGGAGGGACTGGTCTACTGGAGGAGTCTGAAAGGGTGTCCCACCGCATGGCTGCTTCAATGAACCTGGGGTCTTGAGCTCCCACCACACCTCTCAAGCGTTTGGGGACAATCTTCTTGACTAATCCACTGGAAGACAAACACGACGACAGAAATGCAGGTAAAGCTACCTCCGTTGCTTTACGCACCCCTATACCTCCCAGTCGCACTGCAGCTTCCCAGGACTCGATCCTGCGTTCCCATGCCCGGCCCTGTGAGAACTGAACCAAGTATGCCTCACTCTATTCACTGAACCATCAATCCTTAAACACCAGGCGCTCAGCAGTACTGAGCGTGTTATCCTGGTGCAAGGACATACGTGGTCGTGGAGCCTCAGAGACTAATATCTGCCTCATCCTGTTTGGGGTACCAGCCTTCACGAGCAGTCTATATATTAATGAAATCACGAAACAAGTGATTTTGAATCCTTAACTGAACTGCTGCTGGCCAGGACTCGATCCTACGTCAATGATTAAAAATTACTTGTTTCGTGATTTATTTAATATGTAGACTGCACGTGAAGGCTGATACCAAAAACAGGATGAGGTTGATGAGGCTCCACGACCACGTATGTTCTCGCACCAGGATAACACGCTCAGTACTGCTGAGCTCCTGGTGAACCAGAGAGAGAGAGAGAGAGGAGAGAGAGAGAGAGAGAGAGAGAGAGAGAGAGAGAGAGAGAGAGAGAGAGAGAGAGAGAGAGAGAGAGAGAGAGAGAGAGAGAGAGGGAGAGAGAGAGAGAGAGAGAAAGAAAGAGCGAGAGAGAGGACACTCCACTCCGAGGACAGCAAGAAGTGAGCTTCTACACCACATGACGGGCAGCAAGCAGCAACTTCACTCTGACTTCTAGTGATGTATCGGATATTTGCATCCGCATCTGCGGAACATCCGTATCCGCATCCGCATCCGTATTTCACAGCAAACAGATATCCGCATATACATCCGCATCCGAAATCCTCGGAACATCCGCACAATTTCTTACATCCGCATCCGTGGAACATCTGCACAATTTCTTACATCCGCATTCGCATCCGTAAAATGAGTAAGACATCCATATACACATCCGCATACCGGATATCTAAATTTTTCACATCCGATACATCCCTAGACTGTTCCTGTTGCATGCAAAGAGTATGTAACCTTTATTCGGAGCATGTTAAACACACCCACATAGGCTCCCTCTCCAACCAGCGAACCATCGTTAAGGGTTTGGTGATGAGGGCCCCATCATCAAATCAACGACTCGGTTCAGCCAATTAAAATGCGAGTTTAACAATGACAAAGGTGACGTGGTTACCACTCGCGGTTTATCATTGGAATTCCTGCATAGAGCTGGTTGTGGAAAGTTGTCTGTCTTTTGGCTGCTGCTTAGCCTAGACAACTGTGGCGTGCACCAAACACTACTCCTTTGTATATAGTGTACATATGTGTAAATAGCACTTTGTTATACTTGGTGAAGGAAAAGACAAAAGTCTTATATAATCACAATTACTTGGTGAAGGAAAAGACAAAAGTCTGGAATTAATCTAACTGATTTTTTGAAGGAAATACAATTTCAATACATCTTCTACTGTGTTTCTTTGCTCCAAGCTTCCTTTAGACTCAGGTTAACAGGCCATTGAACCTGAGGTTGTAATAGTTCCCTTCTCAAGAACATCGCTACATCTGAAATAATTTATTCCCAGGATGACTCGAGTCTGGAACATGTTCATACAGCATAATATCAACGAAATAAAGTCAGTTGATCAAATGAAACTGCTGGCCCACAGATGGCTCCAACTTCATCCTGTTCCCTACTTGTATGTCTCATAACAATAAAAAAGTTT
>WNWK01018610.1:0-15000 GCA_009830355.1 Cherax destructor | reverse complement strand
ATTCAAGCAAAACATTGGGATCGTTACCTAGGTACTCCCTGAACAGGTCAAAGCCTAGGGTTTTTAGGTTGGGTTTTTTAGGACAAGTGTCCGGAATGGCGAAGACTGGAGCTTTATTATGACAGGAATGTGGTCCGATAAGACATTTCCTCCAGGGAAGACTCTGCAATGAAATAGGTCATAGTTCATTTGGGTGAGGACTACATCGGGTGTCCCGGGCGAGGCCCACCTATGACTTGAAGATGGGCCTTGGAAAGATAGGTTCTTGCTGACATTAGATTGAACAGCTGCTTTCCCTTATGATCGCCTTGTGGTTGGGCGGCGCGGCAGTTGAATAGAGCGAGTGCGATGATGGGCATTAATGTCCCCTGAAAGGATTGTGGGAACATTTCTTCTGAATAACCGATGTAGAGGGATGGACTCTGTGTACGGCTGTCTTGGACGGAAATATCCAATTCCTACTATCAGCATCCCATAGGATGCTGTCAGTTCTATTGCTATGATGCTGTCTTCATCAATGTGGATATTACGGAATGCGTATCCTTTTTTCAATAGAACAGCCACCCCACTGTGGGGCCCAGTGTCCTATCCCATTATTTGATATCCTTCGGAAAAAACACAAACATTACCTCCTCTCCTCCTTCCACTTCCTTTCCCTCGACAGTTCAATGTCTTTCGATATTCACTGTTTTGCTGCCCTCCATACCATCTCTACTTCCCCATTTACAGAAACTATTTATGCCTGAGTCTTACTTGCAACCTTAATTCTCATTTCTGAACTTGGTGTTGTCTTCACCTCACCCCTAATTACCTTTCCTTCCAGGGCACTGGCCCTTTTTTCTTGTGCCTTGCCTACTTCTAATTCTCTCTTCATCTTATCCTCTGTTTTAAATCCTCATTTTCCAACCTTCTTGTGTTTAAACCCGGCTAACAACTTTTCCCTCTCGGTAAACAAACTTCTTGGCTCCTCAGCATCACCAACTTCACTGCTTTTGAGATTTGTCATTACCCAAAAAACTTCTCACCTGTCATAGTCTGTGTGTGTATCCTGATTGCGAGTGTTTGTTTTACATTATGTGTGTGTGTGTGTGTGCGTACTCACCTATGTGGTTCCAGGGGTTGATTCACAGAGATCGTTCCACTTCCTGACTACTCAAAGTGTGAAACACTTGACCTTCTTGTGAAGAATAATACATTTTTACAGCACTTGGGGATGTTTATCTAACACAAATGTGCTTATTCGTCAACTTGGCGGCTTTGTAAATCATTAACATCATCTTGAAAGACACATCATCTTTGGATGTTAACTCGTAGAAAGAAACTTTCTCGTTCACATCCAGGAAAGTTTCATTCAACAATCCAAGAAAAGTTTGCTGTTACACATCCAAGGAAAGTGTTGCTGTTACACATCCAAGGAAAGTGTTGCTGTTACACACCAAGGAAAGTGTTGCTGTTACACATCCAAGGAAAGTGTTGCTGTTACACATCCAAGGAAAGTGTTGCTGTTACACATCCAAGGAAAGTGTTGCTGTTACACATCCAAGGAAAGTGTTGCTGTTACACATCCAAGGAAAGTGTTGCTGTTACACATCCAAGGAAAGTGTTGCTGTTACACATCCAAGGAGAGTGTTGCTGTTACACATCCAAGGAAAGTGTTGCTGTTACACATCCAAGGAAAGTGTTGCTGTTACACACCCAAGGAGAGTGTTGCTGTTACACATCCAAGGAAAGTGTTGCTGCTACACATCCAAGGAAAGTGTTGCTGTTACACATCCAAGGAAAGTGTTGCTGTTACACATCCAAGGAAAGTGTTGCTGTTACACACCCAAGGAAAGTGTTGCTGTTACACATCCAAGGAAAGTGTTGCTGTTACACATCCAAGGAAAGTGTTGCTGTTACACACCAAGGAAAGTGTTGCTGTTACACACAGAAGGAAAGTGTTGCTGATACCCCCTCTCTTTTGGAGAATTTTCTCCATAAGTTCTCTTTCAACTGATTATATTTGACTAAGTATTCATTTAAGATTTTTTGTATTTGTTTTGAACTTTAAGTGATGGAGTGATAAAATGGAAATAAAGAAAAAAATAAGAAAACAAATCACAGAAGTACCTGGGAGTTGTGAAGGAAGGTTAGAGAGAGAGAGAGAAAGAGAAAGAGAGAGAGCTGCAACAGCGGCAGTGGTTGGTCACTAAAAGGAAATTGCTCCGAGATATGTGCACTGAGGGATCGTGGGGTAAGGTGGGTCAGGGGCTACTGGCGTCAAGGGGGTAAGGAGGTCAGGGGGATAAGGGCGTCAGGGGGTAAGGGGGTTAGGGGAAGTAAGGGGGTGAGTGGCTTGGGACAGAGTGCCATGACAGCTACACAGGTAACCCACTCAGTGACGCACTACTGAGGCTTCTACAGCTTCTGTGATGGTGATGATAGTTCCCACCAATAAGAGATACCTGTGAGGGCGTTCATTTAGCAATATTTAACACTTCTGATAAACACTAACCTCATCACATCAGACCTGTCCTGTGATGGACAGACTTTGTCAAGACTACGGTGATCTTCACACCAACTCCAAGACTGAGGGAGTGATTACCTCATCTTTTGAATATAGTTCTACATTCTTCACATTATGTCCTTGTACTGATAAAGCCACTGGTTGGGGAACCGTCTACAAATAAAGATACCCAGATGTTGCACATATGTTGCACATAATATATCAAAGTGTCATATGTGTTATGAGTGGCAACAGTGTACAACACCTGAGAAACTATCTCTGGGTACCTGAATATTTGCATGAATCTTCCAGTACTACTGGTAATGTAGTTTGTGATAGGGGTGTATAACCATGTGGGTAGGACAGTGTGATGGATGTAATAATCATCAACAAGGTTGTTATAACTACCCTGGATATGTATCTTAACGAAGCCAATGTCTCCAGCATTTCTAAATGTCTATCTTTAGTAAGAGATAATATAATTAAAAGAATACTCGGCTATTCTGGGATTGTCATTAAAACATTATTTTGTGTTTTGAATTGGGTTGCGTTAAAGAATTAACTGTCCCAATGACTTTGGACAGAATAATACGAGACTAGCTGAGATTAGTTTTGCCTTGGAGATCTTAATAATCTCTCATAAGTCCATGGGTCATTACTGGTAGGTAACAAGGAAACAGGATAAACAAAACAAGAAAGTAGCAGATATGTTGGTGAGAACAAAATATACATTAAACTCAGTTTAAAGCAATTAATATATTTGCAAATACAAAAAAATTTGACATTCTGATACGGAGAAAATTATCCTCTTATCCATTGAATAACCTTGTCTATGAATTAGTAATGAAACGTATGAGTTATAATAATATGTCAATGAAAAGGAAGAGGAATAACTGATTTTTTTTTTTGCAAAAATTCCAAACTAATTTAAAAATAATTGTTAAATGAAAAGTCAGACCAAAAAACACTGTTGTCTCCTGAAAAAGTCTAGAAACTGATTAGCAAGGCTTGACATTTTTTCTGAAAACTAATTGGAAATTGTTCACATAGCAATCAGAAAAATGATCAGCACTTGTAAATAATTAACTTGCAGAACAAACAGTGGCAACAACAACATCAATCACCGTTAAAAACTTACGCTCGTTCGTTAAATAAAAATTATTAAAAAATGCAAAAGAATAAACATACTATAAGCTGAAATTTATAAAAAAAAAAACGTAACGACCGCAAGTAAACACTCATTAACAAACAAGTATGTGTGATTTAAAATTAAATTAAATATCATTTGTAAAAAATAGAGGAATGAACCTTAGGCATGAAACGAGAAGCTTGTGTTGACAAATTGCAAAACAATAGACGCAGGCTTTAACGACGAATACCATACCATACATTTAAATACCAGGAGGTAAAGGGGGTTTTGTGGGCGACGGGCTTGGACTTCCAGCAAACGTGCGTGAGCGTGTTAGATACGAGTGAATGGAGACGAATGGTTGATCTGACGAGCTGTTGGAGTGTGAGCAGGGTAATATTTTGTGAAGGGATTCAGGGAAACCGGTTAGCCTGACTTGAGTCCTGAAATGGTGGTTTGGAGGGGCTTCTAAACTGTCGTATCTTAGTGCCTCTGAAAAGACAGTGATTACGTATGAGTGAGGTAGAAAGTGTTGAATGATGATGAAAGTATTTTCTTTCTTTTTGGGGATTTTCTTTCTTTTGGGTCACCCTGCTTTCTTTGGGTATTTTTTGTCACCCTGCTTTTGGGTCACCCTGCTTTCCTTTTGGGTCACCTGCTTTGGGTTCTTCTTTTGGGTCACCCTGCCTCTGCAAATGTAATATGCAATAGAACGAACTCTGGGTAATGTTACAGCAATGGCAAATACACTAACAAAAATATGCAATAAGATGTGGGTTAACAGGAAACACATCTTAAGGTGACGAAGGAAAACAATTCCTCACTATGTTCAATAACTCTTGAAGAACTACACACATGTGCAACAACTGGGTATTTTTATTATAGAGACGTTTCGCCAACCAGTGGCTTTATCAATACACGGATAAAAACAAAAGATTGAAGATGTTGAAGATAAGTTGCAATAATATTGGTAGAATTATCGACAATATGTTAAGTAAAAGGACACAAATGCAACTAATGTGACATTTTATTGTGGCAACGTTTATTGTGGTGACGTTTATTGTGGCAACGTGAAAAAGCTCCTGGAGAGCGAAACGTTGCCACAATAAAATGTCACATTAGTTGCATTTGTGTCCTTTTACTTAATGAAGATAAGTTAGTCAATGCCTAAAATAGGAGCAGGTGTTCAGAACTGTAGTCTTCATGAATCTTGTCAAAGAAATTAACAGTATGAAATCTTGGAACAGAATACATCTGGCTCAACTCTTGGTCACGACCTACTTCCACTGGTGTACCCCGCCTACCTTTGACAATACCTTCATCTGCTGCATCTTATCTGACTCCAGTATATAAGATCACTTTTACCGCCTGTGCTTGAAGACTAGAGTACCGAACACTTGCTCTTAGTTTGAGGGACTGATTACCCCATCTTCAACCTCTTCAGTCTTCTGTTGACCCTTTATTGTTCTGATAAAGCCACGGGTTGGCGAAACGTCTACATAATAATGATACTCATACCCAGTTGTCGCACATGTGTCTAATTTTTCAACGTGTCTTTATTATATACCATTGCTCTTATGATCAATAAATCTTGCAATAAGAATTAATACATTTAAAAGAGTCGAATCAGCGGTTTCGGGCCATCATAGCCGGAAGTAGTCCCAGTGTATTCAGCGTGCTGGAGGCACGACAGAGTGCCTGCTGGGTGTGTCTGGGGCACCTCACATCATCTACGAGAGCTGAAAATGGCAGCTAACAAAAATCGCAGGAAATCATGATGCTATGATTTGTAAATGGTGTGACTAGATGCTCGACCAGATGCTCGACCAGATGCTCGACCACATGCTCGACCACATGCTCGACCACATGCTCGACCAGATGCTCGACCACATGCTCGACCACATGCTCGACCAGATACTCGACCAGATGCTCGACCAGATGCTCGACCACATGCTCGACCACATGCTCGACCACATGCTCGACCACATGCTCGACCACATGCTCGACCACATGCTCGACCACATGCTCGACCACATGTTCGACAACATGCTCGACCACATGCTCGACCAGATGCTCGACCAGATGCTCGACCACATGCTCGACCAGATGCTCGACCAGATGCTCGACCACATGTTCGACAACATGCTCGACCACATGCTCGACCAGATGCTCGACCAGATGCTCGAAAAGATGCTCGACCACATGCTCGACCACATGCTCGACCAGATGCTCGACAACATGATCGATAACATGCTCGACCACATGCTCGACCAGATGCTCGACCACATGCTCGACCACATGCTCGACCACATACTCGACCACATGCTCGACCACATGCTCGACCAGATGCTCGACCAGATGCTCGACCAGATGCTCGACCAGATGCTCGACCACATGCTCCGTGTTACGTCAATTTATGTATTAAACATACGAGATAGGCTAAATTAAATAACGCTTATTATAATGTTCAGTAAGATTTCCTTTGGTACAAAATTGTTAATTTTTTCATTAACATAAACGAAAAAAATGTATCTTTAAACGTATAAGAGAAAATTTTAGAAAGGACTTAATTTTTAAATGAGTTCTTGCTAATTGACCAGATTTACCTATTAGGCACGATATATATATATATATATATATATATATATATATATATATATATATATATATATATATATATATATATATATATATATATAATATATATTGTGTGTGTGTGTGTGTGTGTGTGTGTGTGTGTGTGTGTGTGTGTGTGTTTGTGTGTGTGTGTGTGTGTGTGACAAACTAAGTACAGATACTTAGAACTCTACTCTTATGTTCTACAAGATAAAACTATTATAAATTAAGTAGAACTAGAAAGTAGGAAGCAATAACAGTATGGAGAAAGTAAGCCGCCACATAGGCAGTGAAAATTTGCATGTAAATTACAACGAGGAAATAAAATTATTTTTTTAGCAGAATGCCTTAAAAACTTGTGATTAAATTTATCTGAGAGAAAATCACACTTCTCAGTTGTGGAAGCTTCAGTGTCCTTGTTTCTGCCTGTGAGAGCCGGCACCAGGATGCTTGAGTGTCCATGTTTGTGTGTGTGAGAGCCGGCACCAGGATGCTTGAGTGTCCATGTTTGTGTGTGTGAGAGCCGGCACCAGGAAGCTTGAGTGTCTGTGTTTTTGCCTGTGAGAGCCGGCACCAGGAAGTTTCAGTGTCCGTGTTTCTGCCTGTGAGAGCCGGCACCAGGAAGCTTGAGTGTCCGTGTTTTTGCCTGTGAGAGCCCGCACCAGGAAGTTTCAGTGTCCGTGTTTCTGCCTGTGAGAGCCGGCATCAGGAAGCTTGAGTGTACGTGTTTCTGTCTGTGAGAGCCGGTGTCAGGAAGCTTGAGTGTTCGTGTTCCTGTCTGTGAGAGCCGGTACCAGGAAGCTTGAGTGTACGTGTTTCTGTCAGTGAGAGCCGGCGCCAGGAAGCTTGAGTGTCCGTGTTTCTGCCTGTGAGAATTAAAAGTAAGAGAGTAGGATAGCAGATGAATAAAGGAGGTTTTAGGAAGGGTAGGGGGAGTGTAGACCAAGTGTTTACATTGAAACATATAGGTGAACAGTATTTAGATAAGGGTAAAGAGGTTTATGTAGCATTTATGGATTTGGAAAAAGGCGTATGACAGGGTGGATAGGGAAGCAATGTGGCAGATGTTGCAAATGTATGGTATAGGAGATAGGTTATTGAAAGCGTCTGGGAGTAATGATGAGAATGTCGTCAACATTCGCAACATCAACATCAGGAACAAGAAACTCTCCAGCCTTGATGTAACATCCCTATTCACCAAAGTACCTACTACACAAGCTATTGATCTCTTGCGCAGGAAAATTGACGACTCACTTGATCTTCCTCTTCCAGCCAGCGATTTCATCGACCTTGTTGAACTATGTTTCTCTTTCCTTTCGAAAACCAACTCTTTCAGGAAACTTTTGGACTACCCATGGGATCGCCACTTAGTGCCGTCCTTGCGAAAATATATATGGAACATCTGGAAGCCGAGCGTTTTTCCACTATTATTCCCTCTTCTGTTACCTGGCTCCGTTATGTTGACGACATTCTCATCATAACTCCCAGACGCTTCAACGTTCAAGCTCTCCAACACAAGCTCAACCAGGTCGAGCCATCAATCCAGTTCACACTAGAAGAAGAAGTCGACAACACTCTTCCATTCCTTGATGTTCTTCTCTGCAAAGCTGACCATGAACTTTGTTTTAAAGTCTATCGAAAACCTACCAACCAACACGATCTTCTCCACTTCTACTCTCACCACGACACCAAGACTAAACGTGGTGTAATTATAGGCTCTTTCCTGCGCGCACTCAGAATCTGCAGCAGTGAGTTCCTTGAAGAAGAATGCTCCTTATTGAGCAAGTTTTTTCTAAACTTCACTATCCTCATCACTTTATTAGAGACTGCAGACGACGGGCATTAAACATCTTCAGCACACCCAGAGAAGACACTGCCGAGAAGAGATACATAGTCCTCCCCACCAACTCCATTGCCAAACACATTTCCAACATTTTTCCAATACCTCATACCAAGTATCTACCTCCACATCCACCACCATCAAGGACATTACCAGTAACAGACAGGACAATCTTCAATCCACTGCAGGGTTATATACAATTCCTTGTAATGACTGCAGCAAATTATACGTGGGCGAAACATCCAGAGACCTCCAAACACGTATTTCAGAACACCAGTACGCAGGCAGATCTGACGACTCAAGGAATGCCTGTGTTCAACACCGAAATTCACAAAACCATTTAATCAACTACAGAAACGCAAGACTCATCGCCAGACAAGACAACACTCAATACCGAAGAATCCTGGAATCATCACTTATCTGTATATCCAACAACTTCAACCAGAACAACGGCTACTACAACATAGCTGAACCTATTGCCAAGAAACTTGTTCATCGCTATCCCACATAGAACTCGACAATGGAACACTGCAGGTCTTTTAAGTTACCCAAGGTTTTAAACTATCACCCTACTTTGAAGACTGTCACATGCAGCATTCTCCACCTGACCCAGCATTCTCCACCTGACTAAATCTTATAAATACTCATGTTTCTTTTATCCAGATAGATCTGTTTGTGACTCGATAAAGCCCACTGCGTGGGCGAAACGTTGTCAATAAAGGATCATATTATACTGCTTATGTGTTTATTTTTCCATTGTGTCGGTATTTTATACCAATTATTTCCTAGGGTTTCCTTGGTAAATTAGACACATATGCAACACTTGGGTAGCTTTATTGAGGAAACGTCCCTCAACCTTGAGTCGATGTTGTCAGTCCATCAATCTTGAATAGAATACAGCATATCTGCGAAGGCAGATATGTCTAATTTACCAACTCGTCGGTTCTCTGAACCAATCATCTACATCCTGTCTGACACAGCAACATCTTGGTATCTTAATACAGGGAATTCTTTGCTTGCCTAACCCATGGGCACGACCTACTTCCACATTGGTCAAATGTGACACCTCCTACGACTGCTGCACCTCTCTTGCCTACAGTATATAAGCTACCTCTTCGCAGATATGCTGTATTCTATTCAAGGTTGAGGGACTGAATACCTCAAACTCCTCCTGTTCTTCACTATTCTCCTTTGTATGGAATGATGAAGCCACTGTGTGGCGAAACGTTTCCTCAATAAAGATACCCAAGTGTTGCATATGTGTCTAATTTACCAACTTGTCTGTTCTCTGAACCATTCATCTACAAGGGTTTCCTTGTTTGCCAAAACCAAGTCAAGTAGGTTATTTCCTCTTGTAGGTTCTGTCACAAACTGCTTCAAAAAACAATCCTGAACAACTTCTAAAAAGTCGTTAGATTCTTAATTCCCTGTCAAGAAATTCCAATCAATTTGACTAAAGTTAAAGTCCCCCAGAATTACTACGTTATCGTGCCTTGTGGCCTTAACAATTTCCTCCCAATGTAGTCTCCATTGTTCCCTATCTAAGTTTGGAGGACGATATTTTTTTTTTCAACAAGTCGGCCGTCTCTCACCGAGGCAGGGTGACCCAAAAAGAAAGAAAATCCCCAAAAGGAAAATACTTTCATCATCATTCAACACTTTCACCACACTCATACATAATCACTGTCTTTACAGAGGAGCTCAGATACGACAGCTGAGAATTGTCCCTCCCAGCTCTCACTATCCCAGTCCCCTCCTTTAAAGTGCAGGCATTGTACTTCCCATTTCCAGGACTCAAGTCCAACTAAATCAATTTAACTGGTTTCCATGAATCCCTTCACAGAATGTTACCCTGCTCACACTCCAACAGATCGTCAGGTCCCAAAAACCATTCGTCTCCATTCACTCCTATCTAACACGCTCACACATGCTTGCTGGAAGTCCAATCCCCTCTCTCACAATACCTCCTTTACCCCTTCCCTCCAACCTTTTCTAGGACGACCCCTACCCCGCCTTCCTTCCCCTACAGATTTATACGCTCTCCAAGTCATTCTACTTTGATCCATTCTCTCTAAATGACCAAACCACCTCAACAACCCCTCTTCAGCCCTCTGACAAATACTTTTAGTAACTCCACACCTTCTCCTAATTTCCAGATTCCGAATTTTCTGCATAATATTTACACCACACATTGCCCTTAGACAGGACATCTCCACTGCCTCCAGCCTCCTCCTCGCTGCAGCATTTGCAACCCATGCTTCACACCCATACAAGAGTGTTGGTACCACTATACTTTCGTACATTCCCTTCTTTGCCTCCATGGACAACGTTTTTTGTCTCCACAGATACCTCAATGCACCACTCACCTTTTTTCCTTCATCAATTCTATGGTTAACCTCATTCTTCATAAACCCATCCGCTGACACGTCAACTCCCAAATATCTGAAAACATTTACTTCTTCCATAATCCCTCTCTCCAATGTGATATCCAATTTTCTTTATTTAAATCGTTTGATACCCTCATCACCTTACTCTTATCTATGTTCACTTTTAACTTTCTACCTTTACACACTCTCCCAAACTCGTCCACTAACCTTTGCAACTTTTCTTTAGAATCTCCCATAAGCACAGTATCATCAGCAAAAAGTAACTGTGTCAACTCCCATTTTGCATTTAATTCTCCATAATTTAATCCCACCCCTCTCCCCAACACCCTAGCATTTACTTCTTTTACAACCCCATCTATAAATATATTAAACAACCATGGTGACATTACACATCCCTGTCTAAGACCTACTTTTACCGGGAAGTAATCTCCCTCTCTCCTACACACCCTAACCTGAGCCTCACTATCCTCATAAAAACTCTTTACAGCCTTCAGTAACTTACTACCTATTCCATACACTTGCAACATTTGCCACATTGCTCCCCTATCCACTCTATCATATGCCTTTTCTAAATCCATAAATGCAATAAAAACTTCTCTACCTTTATCTAAATATTGTTCACATATATGCTTCACTGTAAACACTTGATCTACACATCCCCTACCCACTCTAAAGCCTCCTTGCTCATCTGCAATCCTACTCTCTGTCTTACCTCTAATTCTTTCAATAATAACCCTGCCGTACACTTTACCTGGTATACTCAGTAAACTTATTCCGCTATAATTTTTACACTCTCTTTTATCCCCTTCCCTTTATATAAAGGAACTATACATGCTCTCTCCCAATCCTAGGTACCTTCCTCTTTCATACATTTATTAAACAAAAATACGAACCACTCCAGCACTATATCCCCCTGCTTTAACATTTCTGTCATGATTCCGTCAATTCCAGCTGCTTTACCCCTTTCATTCTACGCAATGCCTCACGCACCTCCCCACACTCATCCTGCTCTTCTTCACTCCTAAACGATGTTGTACCTCCTGGCCAGTACATGAAATTACCGCCTCCCTTTTTCATCGACATTTAAAAGTTCCTCAAAATATTCCCGCCATCTACCTAATACCTTCAGCTCCCCATCTACTAACTCCCTACTCTGTTTTTAACTGACAAATCCATTCGTTCCCTAGACTTTCTTACCTTGTTTATCTCACTCCAAAATTTTTCTTGTTTTCAGCAAAATTTCTTGACAGAGCCTCTCCCATTCTTTCATCCGCTCTTCTTTTGCACTCTCTCACCACTCTCTTCACCTTTCTTTTACTCTCAATATACTCTGCTCTTCTATTAACACTTCTGTTTTGTAAAAACCTCTCATAAGCTACCTTTTCTCTTTTATCACACCCTTTACTTCTTCATTCCACCACTCACTCCTCTTCCTCCTGCACCCACCCTCCTATAGCCACAAACTTCTGCCCCACATTCTAATACTGCATTTTAAAACTATCCCAACTCTCTTCAACCCCCACTACTCCTACTTGCACTAGCCCACCTTTCTGCCAATAGTTGCTTATATCTCACCCTAACTTCCTCCTCCCTTAGTTTATACACTTTTACCTCTCTCTTACTTGCTGTTGCCATTTTCTTTTTGTCCCATCTACCTTTTACTCTAACTGTAGCTACAACCAAATAATGATCTGATATATCCGTTGCCCTCTATAAACATGTACATCCTGAAGCCTACCCATCAACCTTTTATCCACCAATACATAATCCAACAAACTACTTTCCTTACATGCTATATCATACCTTGTATATTTATTTATCCTCTTTTTCATAAAATATGTATTACTTATTTTCCAAACCCCTTTCTACACATAGCTCAATTAATGGTTCCCCATTTACATTTACCCCTAGCACCCCAAATTTACCTATTACTCCCTCCACAACATTTTTACCCACTTTAGCATTAAGATCCCCAACCACAATTACTCTCACTTGGTTCAAAACTCCCCACGCACTCACTCAACATTTCCCAAAATCTATCTCTCTCCTCTACACTTCTCTCTTCTCCAGGTGCATAAACACTTACTATAACCCACTTTTCACATCCAACCTTTATTTTACTCCACATAATCCTTGAAATTATACATTTATATTCTTTCTTTACCTGCCATAACTGATTATTCAATATTATTGCCTCTCCTTCTTTAGCTCTAAATCTATTTGAAACCCCTGACCTAATCCCATTTATTTCTCCCCACTGAAACTCTCCTACCCCCTTCAACTTTGTCATGCCTAAATTAAATTTTTCACACCCTCTGAAAATTCTATCTAGACAGACTCTGTATGTATTATTTCAGACTTTATACCCGTTTTTATGCAACAATTTAAATGATCACGGACACAGAATGCCAACCCACCCCCCTTCCCGATACTTCTGTCTACTTGGAACAATTTAAAACCCTGAATGTGACATTCCGCAGGCATGTCACAATTTTTCATATTAAACCACGTCTCAGTTATTGCAAAAACATCAATATTACCCACATTGCAACTAATCTCAACTCGTCCATCTTTTCCTAGCACTACGACAATTGGTGTTATATACATTTAAAGACCCTCCTTTCTCTTTACCCTTCCTGCTCATTTCTGTTTTTCCACTATACCTATTACTGTCCTTGTCACCAAGTGCCACTGGCTTTCCAGTATCCACCTTATTCTGCATATTACTAGTTCCCCTAGAACTCATAATATTACTACACTGGGACTTCACTGTTTTTTCCCTAAAACCCATACCACTAACGTTTACTAGTTTAAAGCCCTAACAGCTCCCTCCACTGCAGTTGCCAGTGCCCCCACCCCAGACCTAGATAAGTGAACCCCATCCCTGGCATACATGTCATTTCTACAATAGAAGAGGTCCCAGTTGTCAAGGAATGTTACTGCATTTTCCTTACAGTATTTGTCCAGCCAGCAATTGACACCAATTACCCTGGACAGCCATTCATTTCCAACTCCTCTCCTTGGTGACTTAATTTGTTCCGCCAAGTTAAGGTTTCACAAGTGTGATATCCGAAGGCTTGAGGAAGTGGGGGAAAGAGGCTGGCTTTGATCAGTGCTTGGGGTACAGAACCAAAGTCTTGAGTTGCTTTGGGAAAATCTGGATAAATACATGGGTGGTTTTGATAAGGACCTGCCTTGTATGGGCCAGTAGGCCAGTTACAGTGTTCCTCCATTATTATGCTCTTACAGTTGCCAGGTTTTTCCAATATAATAAACAGTGGATTATTATGTTGGAATTTTCCGCCTTAAAGTGAGCGACAAATCAACTACTCTAAGTTGAAAAAAAATCACCATGTTGACGATGTTTTTCCTTTGATGGTATTTGACAGACCATTTTAGAAGAGAAAGTCTCCAAAGATGATATGTTGTTCTTTGAATATCAAAAAGAGTTAAGGGTCATCTGCAATGTCCGCAGATTCATACGTATACAGTGAAAAATTCCGTTTTTTTTCCGCGCCGTAATAAACGGAGTCGCAATATTTTCTGACTGAGGTGAATGGGAAGTTTGATGCTATGGTTGGAAGGCAGAATTGACTCCACTTTCTGGGCAGCAGAAGCAGTTTTCACTGTTGCAACTGTTGAGGGCTTCACCAGCTTCTTAATGTTAAGAGGTTTTTGAACTTGTTTTACTGATGAGTGATTAATAATAATCTGGACTAAGAGGGTAACCGTAGTCAATGGAGTGGACAAACAAACTGCTCATACCTGTCCTAAGCTGTCTGGGAATTAGTGTGGGGTGTTACCGAGCACATGGCTAGCTGCAGTGTTTTAGAATCTCAGGTTAAAGTGCTGAAGAAGGAGGTTCTACTTCTTCAGGAGGAAAATAGGAGGCTGAAGCTTCACCTAGGAGGGTTTGGGAGGGAGTGTGAGATGGTTGGTGCTGGTGAGGAGGAAATGGTTACCAACAGTGAGTGGCAGCCGCTTTAAGTGGCAAGTGGTTCACAATTCAGGAAGAAGGAAGATAAGGAAGATTAATAGAGATGATGTGAAGGTAGGAAATCGATTCTCTGCTCTCCAGGACGAGTGTACTTCCGTGGTTAGTGAGGTTAAAGGTACAACTGACTCCCCTGCTAATCAAGGTAACAATATTCTGATTGTTGGAGACTCTCAGGTAAGATATATGGACCGTGCTTTTTGTAACAGAGATAGGAAGGTTAGACAAAGGGTGTGCCTCCCAGGAGCTGGTATTGGGGACATAGTAAGCAGGTTGGATAATATTGTGTCAGGTAATGGGAACAAGCCCATTATCTGTCTTAGTGCTGGTGGAAATGACATTGGGAAGGGCAGGAGACAGGAGCTACTAGATAAGTACAGGTCAGCCATAGAAGTAGTTAGGTCTAAGGGAGGGCTCCCAATCATATGTAGCATTTTGCCTAGAAAGAGTGGGCAATGAATGGATGTCTAGGGCAATTGGTATAAATTGCTGGCTAGACAGGTACTGCAAGGAACTTGCAATTCCCTTCATTGATAACTGGGACAAATT
>WNWK01018609.1:0-39534 GCA_009830355.1 Cherax destructor | reverse complement strand
CAGTAGACCTACTGTAGTGTTGTGGGAGTTGAACCTACCTACATGGTCCAGTAGACCTACTGTAGTGTTGTGGGGAGTTGAACCTACCTAGCATGGTCAGTAGACCTGTAGTGTTGTGTGGAGTTGAACCTACCTAGCATGGCCCAGTAGACCTACTGTAGTGTTGTGTGAGAGTTGAACCTACCTAGCATGGCCCAGTAGACCTCTGTAGTGTTGTGTGGAGTTGAACCTACCTAGCATGGTCTAGTAGACCTGTAGTGTTGTGTGTGAGTTGAACCTACCTAGCATGGTCTAGTAGACCTACTGTAGTGTTGTGTGAGAGTTGAACCTACCTAGCATGGTCTAGTAGACCTGTAGTGTTGTGTGTGAGTTGAACCTACCTAGCATGGTCTAGTAGACCTGCTGTAGTGTTGTGTGTGAGTTGAACCTACCTAGCATGGTCTAGTAGACCTACTGTAGTGTTGTGTGAGAGTTGAACCTACCTAGCATGGTCTAGTAGACCTGTAGTGTTGTGTGTGAGTTGAACCTACCTAGCATGGTCTAGTAGACCTACTGTAGTGTTGTGTGAGAGTTGAACCTACCTAGCATGGTCCAGTAGACCTACTGTAGTGTTGTGTGTGAGTTGAACCTACCTAGCATGGTCCAGTAGACCTACTGTAGTGTTGTGTGTGAGTTGAACCTACCTAGCATGGTCCAGTAGACCTACTGTAGTGTTGTGTGAGAGTTGAACCTACCTAGCATGGTCCAGTAGACCTGGTGTAGTGTTGTGTGAGAGTTGAACCTACCTAGCATGGTCTAGTAGACCTACTGTAGTGTTGTGTGAGAGTTGAACCTACATATCATGGTCCAGTAGACCTGCTGTAGTGTTGTGTGAGAGTTGAACCTACCTAGCATGGTCCAGTAGACCCACTGTAGTGTTGTGTGAGAGTTGAACCTACCTAGCATGGTCTAGTAGACCTACTGTAGTGTTGTGTGAGAGTTGAACCTACCTAGCATGGTCCAGTAGACCTACTGTAGTGTTCGTATCTTTTTAACATGTACAGGGAATTAATATTATTTATTCTTGAAGACTTTCACCGGAAGTCTTGCTGGGAGAAAGTGGGCAGGTATGGGTAGATGTGGGCAGGTGTGGACAGGTGTGGGTAGTCAACACGATCCCTGCTCACACTTTCACCTGCTTACACTACCTGGTCTGATTACCTTCTATCAGGGCTGAGGGACTGACCAGGTGTTGTACATGTGTCTTATTCATCAATAAAGACACTAGGTGAAGCAGTAGGTGCTGTATTACCTACTTTTACACCTAGATTCTCAGGGCACCTATCAAGGCTGGCAAGCACCATCAGGGGACTGACTCACCTACGTTCTTGTACTCTGGTACACAGCCAAGTTCTGTGACTGTTGAGGACGTTAGAAGAGGCCAGGCTTAACCTGACTCCTATCTCAGCCTCTTTGTAATGAGGTACATTACTGGTAGATGACTGGTAGATGAGTATTTCCATGTTGTTATGTATCTCTACAATAACAATACTGTGATACACTCCACTGGGTATACATAAGATACATGTCTCCCACAGTACACAGACTCACCTTTACCCCATCATACTCAATTATCATACCAGCTAGCTGGCCATCATACACTCAACAAATACACCAACCATTCCAGCACTAACCCATTATATATATATATATATATATATATATATATATATATATATATATATATATATATATATATATATATATATATATATATATATATATATATATACTTATATATATATATATATATATATATATATATATATATATATATTATATATATATATATATATATATATATATATATATATATATATATATATATATATATATATATATATATATATATATATATATACGTGCCAAATAGATAAAACTTGCTATTTTGGCTTAAATAGTAACGCTCTTCTTGCCGAATAAGGCAAGCGAAAATTTGTGTATGCGATGATTTTGCAAAAAATATTCTAACCCTAACGAAAAATATATATTTCATTGTTTGTTTATTATTAAATTATTGTAAACTTATCTAAAATATGTTTAGTTGGATTGGGCTAAATTAAATTGCGCTTGTTATAATAAGGTCAGGTAAGTTTTTTAAGGTTCTTTTGGTACAAGAGGAAATTTTAGAAAGGACCTAATTTTAAATGAGTTCTTGCTAATTGACCAAAGTTAAATGATAGCTCTAGGCCTTTCGTGTTGCAATCAACACATCATCAGGAGCTTGTAATGTTACAGAAAAAAGAGGAATTTCAAGCAAATACATTCAGAGGAAGTGCCCCAGGCATACCAGTGCCCAGTACCCAGTACCTAGTGCCCAGTGCCAGAAAGACTGAATATTAAAGTATTAGAAGGCAGCCAGCCCACAAGCACTGATATTGTAGTAGTCAGCCCACAAGCACTGATATTGTAGCAGTCAGCCCACAAGCACTGATATTGTAGCAGTCAGCCCACAAGCACTGATATTGTAGTAGTCAGCCCACAAGCACTGATATTGTAGCAGTCAGCCCACAAGCACTGATATTGTAGTAGTCAGCCCACAAGCACTGATATTGTAGCAGTCAGCCCACAAGCACTGATATTGTAGCAGTCAGCCCACAAGCACTGATATTGTAGTAGTCAGCCCACAAGCACTGATATTGTAGCAGTCAGCCCACAAGCACTGATATTGTAGCAGTCAGCCCACAAGCACTGATATTGTAGCAGTCAGCCCACAAGCACTGATATTGTAGCAGCCAGCCACAAGCAAGTCACACTGATATTGTAGTAGTCAGCCCACAAGCACTGATATTGTAGCAGCCAGCCCACAAGCACTGATATTGTAGCAGTCAGCCCACAAGCACTGATATTGTAGCAGTCAGCCCAACAAGCACTGATATTGTAGCAGTCAGCCCACAAGCACTGATATTGTAGCAGTCAGCCCACAAGCACTGATATTGTAGCAGCAGCCCACAAGCACTGATATTGTAGCAGTCAGCCCACAAGCACTGATATTGTAGCAGTCAGCCCACAAGCACTGATATTGTAGCAGTCAGCCCACAAGCACTGATATTGTAGCAGTCAGCCCACAAGCACTGATATTGTAGCAGTCAGCCCACAAGCACTGATATTGTAGTAGTCAGCCCACAAGCACTGATATTGTAGCAGCAGCCCACAAGCACTGATATTGTAGTCAGCCAGCCCACAAGCACTGATATTGTAGCAGTCAGCCCACAAGCACTGATATTGTAGCAGTCAGCCCACAAGCACTGATATTGTAGCAGCCAGCCCACAAGCACTGATATTGTAGCAGCCAGCCCACAAGCACTGATATTGTAGTGATAATCTGATGGACATATTTGTATACCTGGAGAGGGTTTCGGGGGTCAACGCCCCCGCCCTGTGACCAGGCTTCGCGGTGGATCAGGGCCTGATCAACCAGGCTTTTACTGCTGGTCGCACACAGACTGACGTAGGACCCACAGCCCGGCTGGTCAGGTACTGACTTTAGGTGTGTCCAACTTCCTCTTGGAGACATGACAGTTATCAAAAATTTGGCCAGACATCGATATACTGTAAAAGACTTAACACTAAATATTCACATATATCTGGTAATTGTCTTAGGAATTTTTCCAAACATCTAGAAAATGGGTCCACATCCGACTCATTTAAAGGGGAGACAGCTGTAGTTTATCCAAAAGATGACCATGTTTGTCTATCCCACAAGATTCTGAGGCAGACGCAACTATAACAACTAAAACCAGCAGTTAAACAAGCCCTATCTCCTCGGTGTGGCACTTCAATCCCTATGACACTCCATTGTGTTCGTATGGGAGTTTGATTTTAGGCTATGCAAGATAGCCTGTACTATAAATGTGTCTAATTTGAATAAGTCGTCACTATTATTATATAATGTTCTTCATGTTTTATAATTGCCAATTCTACAACATTCCGTGGAAGCCAATAGGAACAAAGGACGATGACTCTGGCTTCTGACCAGTGTGTCTGGACAATATGTAGAGAATATTTGTGTTGTGATATCTTAACATTTAGAGGTTTGCCAGTCTGTCCCATGTAAGTTGCAGCCATTACAACCAATCCTGTAGACACCACCAACACATTGTTCAGAATTCTTTATCAAAATGCTTTTAACAGTCTGTGAATTCTTAAAAACTACTTTCATGGTAAATTTTTCAAGAGCATTCGACAGGACAGATAAATTATCATTGTCAGGGGCCCAAGACTGTTCAACTACCTCCCAGCATACATATGGGGGATTACCAATAGACCCATGACTGTCTTCAAGAAGGCACTGGACAGGCACCTAAAGTCAGTACTTGACCAACCGGGCTGTGGTTCGTACGTCAGTTTGCGTGCGTCCAGCAGTAACAGCCTGGTTGATCAGGCCCTGATCCACTATGAGGCCTGGTCACAGACCGGACCGCGGGGGCGTTGACCCCCGAAACCCTCTACAGGTATGGGAGAACTAGAACATTCTTGATCTGAGGTGTTATCCTGGGTTCAGTCCTATGGTAAGTTTTCCTAGGTGCCAGCACCGCTGATTCCACGAACACCTTAGGGTACCACTGTAGTGGGACCATCACGACACCACAGTGGGACCCTCACGAAACCACAGTGGGACCCTCACGACACCACAGTGGGACCCTCACGACACCACAGTGGGACCCTCACGACACCACAGTGGGACCCTCACGACACCACAGTGGGACCCTCACGACACCACAGTGGGACCCTCACGACACCACAGTGGGACCCTCACGACACCACAGTGGGACCCTCACGACACCACAGTGGGACCTCACGACACCACAGTGGGACCTCACGACACCACAGTGGGACTTCACGACACCACAGTGGGACCCTCACGACACCACAGTGGGACCCATCACGACACCACAGTGGGACCTCACGACACCACAGTGGGACCTCACGACACCACAGTGGGACCCTCACGACACCACAGTGTGACCCTCACTACACTACAGTGGGACCTCACGACACCACAGTGGGACCCTCACGACACCACAGTGGGACCTCACGACACCACAGTGGGACCTCACGACACCACAGTGGGACCTCACGACACCACAGTGGGACCTCACGACACCACAGTGGGACTCTCACGACACCACAGTGGGACCCTCACGAAACCACAGTGGGACCCTCACGACACCACAGTGGGACCCTCACGACACCACAGTGGGACCTCACGACACCACAGTGGGACCCTCACGACACCACAGTGGGACCTCACGACACCACAGTGGGACCTCACGACACCACAGTGGGACCTCACGACACCACAGTGGGACCCTCACGACACCACAGTGGGACCTCACGACACCACAGTGGGACCCTCACGACACCACAGTGGACTCTCACGACACCACAGTGGGACCCTCACGACACCACAGTGGAACCCATCACGACACCACAGTGGGACCTCACGACACCACAGTGGGACCTCACGACACCACAGTGGGACCTCACGACACCACAGTGTGACTCACTACACTACAGTGGGACCTCACGACACCACAGTGGGACCCTCACGACACCACAGTGGGACCCTCACGACACCACAGTGGGACCTCACGACACCACAGTGGGACCTCACGACACCACAGTGGGACCCTCACGACACCACAGTGGGACTCTCACGACACCACAGTGGGACCTCACGACACCACAGTGGGACCCTCACGACACCACAGTGGGACCCTCACGACACCACAGTGGGACCCTCACGACACCACAGTGGGACCCTCACGACACCACAGTGGGACCCTCACGACACCACAGTGGGACCCTCACGACACCACAGTGGGACCCTCACGACACCACAGTGGGACCCTCACGACACCACAGTGGGACCCTCACGACACCACAGTGGGACCTCACGACACCACAGTGGGACCTCACGACACCACAGTGGGACCCTCACGACACCACAGTGGGACCCTCACGACACCACAGTGGGACCCTCACGACACCACAGTGGGACCCTCACGACACCACAGTGGGACCCTCACGACACCACAGTGGGACCTCACGACACCACAGTGGGACCTCACGACACCACAGTGGGACCTCACGACACCACAGTGGGACCTCACGACACCACAGTGGGACCTCACGACACCACAGTGGGACCCTCACGACACCACAGTGGGACCCTCACGACACCACAGTGGGACCTCACGACACCACAGTGGGACCCTCACGACACCACAGTGGGACCCTCACGACACCACAGTGGGACCCTCACGACACCACAGTGGGACCCTCACGACACCACAGTGGGACCCTCACGACACCACAGTGGGACCCTCACGACACCACAGTGGGACCCTCACGATACCACAGTGGGACCCTCACGACACCACAGTTTCACAACAATGTTAAATATTTTTCTGATTTCTTCGTAGAGGAACTCTGGGCTGCACACTTTGTAAGTTCATATACATAGTGAGAAAGGTACTACTGCTTATTTGTGTCTCATGTCTGGAATAATAGTGCATATATGAGCGCACACTAGTGCATATATGAGCGCACACTAGTGCATATATGAGCGCACACTAGTGGATATATGAGCGCACACTAGTGCATATATGAGCGCACACTAGTGGATATATGAGCGCACACTAGTGCATATATGAGCGCACACTAGTGCATATATGAGCGCACACTAGTGCATATATGAGCGCACACTAGTGCATATATGAGCGCACACTAGTGCATATATGAGCGCACACTAGTGCATATATGAGCGCACACTAGTGCATATATGAGCGCACACTAGTGCATATATGAGCGCACACTAGTGCATATATGAGCGCACACTAGTGCATATATGAGCGCACACTAGTGCATATATGAGCGCACACTAGTGCATATATGAGCGCACACTAGTGCATATATGAGCGCACACTAGTGCATATATGAGCGCACACTAGTGCATATATGAGCGCACACTAGTGCATATATGAGCGCACACTAGTGCATATATGAGCGCACACTAGTGCATATATGAGCGCACACTAGTGCATATATGAGCGCACACTAGTGCATATATGAGCGCACACTAGTGCATATATGAGCGCACACTAGTGCATATATGAGCGCACACTAGTGCATATATGAGCGCACACTAGTGGCCTTCCTATATACTGTAAACTTGAAGACTATCAAGTCGGTTTATCAACACATCAAAGAATGGCTGTTTAGATTCCACTTCTTGCTACACAGTGACGATAATAGACGGCACCACAACATTCTCTGTAAATATATATCAAGGTCTATATCATTCAGCCAAAGACACAAGGTATCATTCAAAGACACAACAGACATAACACAACAGACATGACACAACAGACATAGCCCCACTCCACAAAGGCGGCAGTAAAGCAATGGCAAAGACCTACTGACCAATTGCGCTAACGTCCCATATCATAAAAGTCTTTGAAAGGGTTCTAAGAAGCAAGATCGCCACCCATCTAGATAACCATCAATTACACAACCCAGGGCAGCATGGGTTTAGAGCAGGTCGCTTCTGTCTGTCCCAACTACTGGACCACTACGACAAGGTCCTGGATGCTCTAGAAGACAAACAGAATGCAGATGTTATATACACAGACTTTGCAAAAGCCTTTGAAAAGTGTGACCATGGTGTGATAGCACACAAAATGCGTGATAAAGGAATAACAGGAAAAGTTGGTAGATGGATCTATAATTTCCTAACAAGTAGAACACAAAGAGTAGTAGTCAACAGAGTAAAGTCTGAGGCAGCTACTGTGAAAAGCTCTGTTCCCCCCCCGTGGTTGTTTTCTCTATTATATCACTTGTTCGTGATATATATATATATATATATATATATATATACACAGTTATTTCAACACACTGCAACATGTGGTTCTTTGGGAAACCCCAGAATTCCCAACCTCTTACTCTCTCTCTCACTCTCTCACTCTCACTCTTTCTCACTCCTCTAGTTCACTCTCTTTATTTACACTTTTATATGTAAAAATATATGATATAGAATGTATATATTCTAAGACATATACATGTAAAAAATTTTTTTTATATATATATATATATATATATATATATATATATATATATATATATATATATATATATATATATATATATATATATATATATATACAGCCTCTCCTCCTCCTCTTGTTCCTCCTCTTCCTCTTGTTCCTCCTCTTCCTCTTGTTCCTCCTCCTCCTCTTGTTCCTTCTATTCCTCTTGTTCCTCCTCTTCCTCTTGTTCCTCCTCTTTCTCTTGTTCCTCCTCCTCCTCTTGTTCCTCCTCTTCCTCTTGTTCCTCCTCTTTCTCTTGTTCCTCCTCTTCCTCTTGTTCCTCCTCTTCCTCTTGTTCCTCCTCTTCCTCTTGTTCCTCCTCCTTCTCCTCTTGTTCCTCCTCCTCCTCCTCTTGTTCCTCCTCCTCCTCCTCCTCTTGTTCCTCCTCCTCCTCCGCCTCTTGTTCCTCCTCCTCTGTTCCTCCTCCTCCTCCTCTTGTTCCTCCGCCTCTTGTTCCTCCTCCTCCTCTTGTTCATCCTCCTCTTGTTCCTCCTCCTCTGTTCCTCCTCTTTCTTGTTCCTCTTCCTCTTGTTCCTCCTCCTCCTCCTCTTGTTCCTCCTCCTCTGTTCCTCCTCCTCCTCCTCTTGTTCCTCTTCCTCTTGTTCCTCCTCCTCCTCCTCTTGTTCCTCCTCCTCCTCCTCTTGTTCCTCCTCCTCTTGTTCCTCCTCCTCCTCTTGTTCCTCCTCCTCTGTTCCTCCTCCTCTTGATTCTCTTCCTCTTGTTCCTCCTCCTCCCTCTTGTTCCTCCTCTCTGTTCCTCCTCCTCTTGTTTCCTCCTCCTCTTGTTCCTCCTCCTCTTGTTCCTTCCTCCTCTTGTTCCTCCTCCTTTTTCCTCCTCCTTTTTTCCTCCTCCTCCTCCTCTTGTTCCTTTCCCTTCCTTTCCTTTTTTTCCTCCTCCTCCTCTTGTTCTCTCCCTTCCTTCTGTTCCTCCTCTCCTCCTTTTGTTCCTCCTCCTCCTCCCTCCTCTTTCCTCCCCTTTTGTCCTCCTCCTCTCTTGTTCCTCCTCCTCCTCCTCTTGTTCCTCCTCTCCTCCTTCTTGTTCCTCCTCCTCCTCCTCTTGTTCCTCCTCTCTTCCTCTTGTTCCTCCTCTCCTCCTTTCCTTCCTTCTTGTTCCTCTCCTCTTGTTCCTCCTCCTCCTCCTCCTCTTCTTGTTCCTCCTTTTGTTCCTCCTCCTCCTCTTGTTCCTCCTCCTCCTCCTCTTGTTCCTCCTCTTGTTCCTCCTCTTGTTCCTCCTCTTCCTCCTCTTGTTCCTCCTCCTCCTCTTGTTCCTCCTCTTGTTCCTCCTCTTGTTCCTCCTCTTGTTCCTCCTCTTGTTCCTCCTCTTGTTCCTCCTCTTCCTGCTGTCATGCACTAACTCTTTAACCAGACCACATTCAGTCTGGTGGTAGGAGAGACCAGGTGTCTCAGACCTACGTGGGGTAGGAGAGACCAGGTGTCTCAGACCTACGTGGGGTAGGAGAGACCAGGTGTCTCAGACCTACGTGGGGTAGGAGAGACCAGGTGTCTCAGACCTACGTGGGGTAGGAGAGACCAGGTGTCTCAGACCTACGTGGGGTAGGAGAGACCAGGTGTCTCAGACCTAATGGGGTAGGAGAGACCAGGTGTCTCAGACCTAGTGGGGTAGGAGAGACCAGGTGTCTCAGACCTACGTGGGGTAGGAGAGACCAGGTGTCTCAGACCTACGTGGGGTAGGAGAGCCAGGTGTCTCAGACCTACGTGGGGTAGGAGAGACCAGGTGTCTCAGACCTACGTGGGGTAGGAGAGACCAGGTGTCTCAGACTACGTGGGGTAGGAGAGACCAGGTGTCTCAGACTACGTGGGGTAGGAGAGACCAGGTGTCTCAGACCTACGTGGGGTAGGAGAGACCAGGTGTCTCAGACCTACGTGGGGTAGGAGAGACCAGGTGTCTCAGACCTACGTGGGGTAGGAGAGACCAGGTGTCTCAGACCTACGTGGGGTAGGAGAGACCAGGTGTCTCAGACCTACGTGGGGTAGGAGGACCAGGTGTCTCAGACCTACGTGGGGTAGGGAGACCAGGTGTCTCAGACCTACGTGGGGTAGGAGAGACCAGGTGTCTCAGACCTACGTGGGGTAGGAGAGACCAGGTGTCTCAGACCTACGTGGGGTAGGAGAGACCAGGTGTCTCAGACCTACGTGTAGGAGAGACCAGGTGTCTCAGACCTACGTGGGGTAGGAGAGACCAGGTGTCTCAGACCTACGTGGGGTAGGAGAGACCAGGTGTCTCAGACCTACTGGGGTAGGAGAGACCAGGTGTCTCAGACCTACGTGGGGTAGGAGAGACCAGGTGTCTCAGACCTACGTGGGGTAGGGAGACCAGGTGTCTCAGACCTACGTGGGGTAGGAGAGACCAGGTGTCTCAGACCTACGTGGGGTAGGATAGACCATGTGTCTCAGACCTACGTGGGGTAGGAGAGACCAGGTGTCTCAGACCTACGTGGGGAAGGAGAGACCAGGTGTCTCAGACCTACGTGGGGTAGGAGAGACCAGGTTTCTCAGACCTACGTGGGGTAGGAGAGACCAGGTGTCTCAGACCTACGTGGGGTAGGAGAGACCAGGTGTCTCAGACCTACGTGGGGTAGGAGAGCCAGGTGTCTCAGACCTACGTGGGGTAGGAGAGACCAGGTGTCTCAGACCTACGTGGGGTAGGAGAGACCAGGTGTCTCAGACCTACGTGGGGTAGGAGAGACCAGGTGTCTCAGACCTACGTGGGGTAGGAGAGACCAGGTGTCTCAGACCTACGTGGGGTAGGAGAGACCAGGTGTCTCAGACCTACGTGGGGTAGGAGAGACCAGGTGTCTCAGACCCGTGGGGTCAGGAGCCAGGTGTCTCGACCTACGTGGGGTAGGAGAGACCAGGTGTCTCAGACCTACGTGGGGTAGGAGAGACCAGGTGTCTCAGACCTACGTGGGGTAGGAGAGACCAGGTGTCTCAGACCTACGTGGGGTAGGAGACCAGGTGTCTCAGACCTACGTGGGGTAGGAGACCAGGTGTCTCAGACCTACGTGGGGTAGGAGAGACCAGGTGTCTCAGACCTACGTGGGGTAGGAGAGACCAGATGTCTCAGACCTACGTGGGGTAGGAGAGACCAGGTGTCTCAGACCTACGTGGGGTAGGAGAGACCAGGTGTCTCAGACCTACGTGGGGTAGGAGAGACCAGGTGTCTCAGACCTACGTGGGGTAGGAGAGACCAGGTGTCTCAGAGCTACGTGGGGTAGGAGAGACCAGGTGTCTCAGACCTACGTGGGGTAGGAGAGACCAGGTGTCTCAGACCTACGTGGGGTAGGAGAGACCAGGTGTCTCAGACCTACGTGGGGTAGGAGAGACCAGGTGTCTCAGACCTACGTGGCAGCAGAACTGGTCTCAGACCTGCGCTAAGACCATGCCACCCACTGACACCACCCATCATCCACCACATCAGTGCCAACCAGGAAGTTATCCTTGGCAGTTAAAGTGTATCTGGGGGGTCAGTCCCCGACTGCAGTCTCCTACAAAATGTACTTCACAAGCAAATGTACCAGGGTTGGATTTCCAGGTGCTGTGATAGATGTGTGTGTGTACTCACCTAATTGTGGTTGCAGGGGTCGAGACTCAGCTCCTGGCCCCGCCTCTTCGCTGTCTGCTACTGGGTCTCTGCTCTCCCTGCTCCATGAGCTTTATCATACCTTGTCTTAAAACTATGTATGGTTCCTGCCTCCACTATATCTTTCTCTAGTCCATTCCACTTCCTGACTACTCTGTGGCTGAAGAAATGTTTCCTGACATCCCTTTGACTCATCTGAGTCTTCAGCTTCCAGTTGTGTCCCCTTGTTTCTGTGTTACCTCTCTGAAACAACCTGTCACTATCTACCTTGTCAATTCCCCGCAGTATTTTGTATGTCGTTATCATGTCTCCTCTGACCCTTCTTTCCTCCAGTGTTGTTAGTCCTATTTCCCTCAACCTTTCTTCATAAGACAGACCCCTGAGTTGTGGAACTAACCTTGTGGCAAACCTTTGCACTTTCTCTAGTTTCCTTACGTGCTTGACCAGGTGTGGGTTCCAGACTGGTGCTGCATATTCTAGTATGGGCCTGACGTACACGGTATACAGTGTTTTGAACGATTCCTTGTTAAGGTAACGGAACGCTAATCTAAGGTTTGCCAGACGCCCATATGCTGCCGCAGTTATCTGGTTGATGTGTGCCTCCGGAGACGTGCTAGGCGTTATACTCACTCCAAGGTCTTTCTCCTTTGCCGAGGTTTGTAGCCTTTGTCCGCCTAGCTTGTACTCTGTCAGCGGTCTTCTTTGCCCTTCTCCGATCCTCATGACTTTGCATTTAGAGGGATTGAATTCGAGAAGCCAACTGCTAGACCAGATGTCGAGCTTGTCCAGGTCTGTTTGCAGCCCTGCTTGGTCCTCTTCCGATGTGTGTGTGTGTGTGTGTGTGTGTGTGTGTGTGAGAGAGAGAGAGAGAGAGAGAGAGAGAGAGAGAGAGAGAGAGAGAGAGAGAGAGAGAGAGAGAGAGAGAGAGAGAGAGAGAGAGAGAAAGAGAGAGAAAGAGAGAGAAGGTGCCAGGTTGGTTGACACACAAATATCTGCTGGAGTAGGTACTAGTAGTACTAGTAGTAATGATTGTACTAGTAGTACTAGTAGTAATGCTTATACTAGTAGTAGTACTATTAATGCTAGCACTAGTAGTAATGCTAGTACTAGTAGTAATGCTAGTACTAGTAGTAATGCTAGTACTAGTAGTAATGATAGTACTAGTAGTAATGATAGTACTAGTAGCAATGCTAGTACTAGTAGTAATGCTAGTATTATTAGTGATGCTAGTACTAGTAGTAATGCTAGTACTAGTAGTAATGCTAGTATTATTAGTGATGCTAGTACTAGTAGTAATACTAGTACTAGTAGTACTTGTAGTGATGCTAGTACTAGTAGTGATGCTTGTACTAGTAGTAATGCTAGTACTAGTAGTAATGCTAGTACTAGTAGTAATGCAAGTACTAGTAGCAATGCTAGTACTAGTAATAATGCTAGTACTAGTAGTAATGCTAGTACTAGTAGTAATGCTTGTACTAGTAGTAATGCTTGTACTAGTAGTAATGCTAGTACTAGTAGTAATGCTTGTACTAGTAGTAATGCTAATACTAGTAGTAAAGCTAGTACTAGTAGTAATGCTAGTACTAGTAGCAATGCTAGTACTAGTAGCAATGCTAGTACTAGTAGTAATGCTAGTACTAGTAGTAATGCCTGTACTAGTAGTAATGCTAGTACTAGTAGTAATGCTTGTACTAGTAGTAATGCTAGTACTAGTAGTACTGCTAGTACTAGTAGTACTAGTAGTAATGCTAGTACAGTAGAGTAGCTAGTAGTAATGCTAGTACTAGTAGTACTAGTAGTAATATTAGTACTAGTAGTGCTAGTAGTAATGCTTGTACTAGTAGTAATGCTAGTACTAGTAGTAATGGTTGTTCTAGCAGTAATGCTAGTACTAGCAGTAATGCTTGTACTAGTAGTAATGTTAGTACTAGTAGTAATGCTAGTACTAGTAGTAATGCTAGTACTAGTAGTAATGGTTGTACTAGCAGTAATGCTATTACTTGTAGTACTAGTAGTAATGATTTTACTAGCAGTAATGCTAGTACTAGTAGCAATGCTAGTACTAGTAATAATGCTAGTACTAGTAGTAATTATAGTACTAGTAGCAATGCTAGTACTAGTAGCAATGCTAGTAGTAATGCTAGTACTAGTAGTAATACTTGTACTAGTAGTAATGCTAGTACTAGTAGTAATGGTTGTACTAGCAGTAATGCTAGTACTAGTAGTAATGCTTGTACTAGTAGTAATGCTAGTACTAGTATTAATGGTTTTACTAGCAGTAATGCTAGTACTAGTAGTAATGGTTTTACTAGCAGTAATGCTAGTACTAGTAGTAATGCTAGTACTAGTAGTACTAGTAGCAATGCTAGTACTAGTAGTAATGCTAGTACTAGTAGTAATGCTAGTACTAGTACTAATACTAGTGCTAGTAGTTCTAGTAGTAATGCTAGTACTAGTAGTACTAATAGTAATGCTAGTACTAGTAGAAATGCTAGTACTAGTAGTAATGCTACTACTAGTAGGTACTAGTAGTAATGCTTATACTAGTAGTACTAGTAGTAATGCTAGTACTAGTAGTAATGCTTGTACTAGTAGTAATGCTAGTACTAGTAGTAATGCTTGTACTAGTAGTAATGCTTGTACTAGTAGGTACTAGTAGTAATGCTTGTACTAGTAGTAATGCTTGTACTAGTAGTAATGCTTGTACTAGTAGGTACAAGTAGTAAGGCTTGTACTAGTAGGTACTAGTAGTAATGCTTGTACTAGTAGTAATGCTTGTACTAGTGGGTACAAGTAATAAGGCTTGTACTAGTAGGTACTAGTAGTAATGCTTGTACTAGTAGGTACTAGTAGTAATGCTTGTACTAGCAGTAATGCTTGTACTAGTACATACTAGTAGTAATGCTTGTACTAGTAGTAATGCTTGTACTAGTACATACTATTAGTAATGCTTGTACTAGTAGTAATGCTTGTACTAGTAGGAATGCTTGTACTAGTAGTAATGCTTGTAGTAGTAGGTACTAGTAGTAATGTTTGTACTAGTAGGTACTAGTAGTAATGCTTGTACTAGTAGGTACTAGTAGTAATGCTTGTACTAGTATTAATGCTTGTACTAGTACATACTAGTAGTAATACTTGTACTAGTAGTAATGCTTGTACTAGTAGTAATGCTTGTACTAGTAGTAATGCTTGTACTAGTACATACTAGTAGTAATGTTTGTACTAGTAGTAATGCTTGTACTAGTACATACTAGTAGTAATGTTTGTACTAGTAGTAATGCTTGTACTAGTACATACTAGTAGTAATGCTTGTACTAGTACGTACTAGTAGTAATGCTTGTACTAGTAGTACTGCTTGTACTAGTAGTAATGCTTGTACTAGTAATAATTCTTGTACTAGTAGTAATGCTTGTACTAGTACATACTAGTAGTAATGTTTGTACTAGTAGTAATAATTGTACTAGTAGTAATATTTGTACTAGTAGTAATGCTTGTACTAGTAGTAATGCTTGTACTAGTACATACTAGTAGTAATACTTGTACTAGTAGTAATAATTGTACTAGTAGTAATATTTGTACTAGTAGTAATGTTTGTACTAGTAGTAATGCTTGTACTAGTACGTACTAGTAGTAATGCTTGTACTAGTACGTACTAGTAGTAATGCTTGTACTAGTAGTAATGTTTGTACTAGTAGTAATTCTTGTACTAGTAGTAATGCTTGTACTAGTACATACTAGTAGTAATGTTTGTACTAGTAGTAATGCTTGTACTAGTACATACTAGTAGTAATGTTTGTACTAGTAGTAATGCTTGTACTAGTACGTACTAGTAGTAATGCTTGTACTAGTACGTACTAGTAGTAATGCTTGTACTAGTAGGTACTAGTAGTACTGCTTGTACTAGTAGTAATGCTTGTACTAGTAGTAATTCTTGTACTAGTAGTAATGCTTGTACTAGTACATACTAGTAGTAATGTTTGTACTAGTAGTAATACTTGTACTAGTAGTAATATTTGTACTAGTAGTAATGCTTGTACTAGTATTAATACTTGTACTAGTAGTAATGCTTGTACTAGTAGTAATGCTTGTACTAGTATTAATGCTTGTACTAGTAGTAATGCTTGTACTAGTAGTAATGCTTGTACTAGTATTAATGCTTGTACTAGTAGTAATGCTTGTACTAGTAGTAATGCTTGTACTAGTATTAATGCTTGTACTAGTAGTAATGCTTGTACTAGTAGTAATGCTTGTACTAGTACATACTAGTAGTAATACTTGTACTAGTAGTAATGCTTGTACTAGTAGTAATGCTTGTACTAGTAGTAATGCTAGCACTAGTAGTAATACTTGTACTAGTAGTAATGCTTGTACTAGTAGTAATACTTGTACTAGTAGTAATGCTTGTACTAGTAGTAATGCTTGTACTAGTAGTAATGCTTGTACTAGTACATACTAGTAGTAATGCTTGTACTAGTAGTAATGCTTGTACTAGTACATACTAGTAGTAATGCTTGTACTAGTAGTAATGCTTGTACTAGTAGTAATGCTTGTACTAGTACATACTAGTAGTAATACTTGTACTAGTAGTAATGCTTGTACTAGTAGTAATGCTTGTACTAGTACATACTAGTAGTAATGCTTGTACTAGTACATACTAGTAGTAATGCTTGTACTAGTACATACTAGTAGTAATACTTGTACTAGTAGTAATACTTGTACTAGTAGTAATACTTGTACTAGTAGTAATGCTTGTACCTTGTACTAGTAGTAATGCTTGTACCTTGTACTAGTAGTAATGCTTGTACCTTGTACTAGTAGTAATGCTTGTACTAGTACATACTAGTAGTAATGCTTGTACTAGTAGTAATACTTACTAGTAGTAATACTTGTACTAGTAGTAATACTTGTACTAGTACATACTAGTAATACTTGTACTAGTAGTAATACTTGTACTAGTAGTAATACTTGTACTAGTAGTAATACTTGTACTAGTACATACTAGTAGTAATACTTGTACTAGTAGTAATACTTGTACTAGTAGTAATACTTGTACTAGTAGTAATACTTGTACTAGTAGCAATGCTTGTACTAGTACATACTAGTAGTAATGCTAGCACTAGTAGTGGTAGCAATAGTAGTATCAGTAAATACTCAGAATAATTGATAGTAGAGTGTTTGAGAGGAGGGAAACAGGTACTGAAGGGCACACCTGCAAAAGACAGTAGAGTCACAGTGATGTCAGGAAGCATTTCTTTAACAATAGTGACGTTGTTTGTTAAAAGTTCTGCACTCTGAAGGTAATGTTGGTCAGTTGTTCCCTCCTGTTGTTCACGACTAACAGTAACCATCCCGCATCAGTGATAAACGGAATGCTTTTAACAGGTACCTGGAGTTTACCTGGAGAGAATTCCAGGGGTCAACGCCCCTGCGGCCCGGTCTGTGACCAGGCCTCATGTTGGACCAGAGCCTGATCAACCAGGCTGTTACTTCTGGCCGCACGCAGTCCAACGTACGAGCCACAGCCTGGCTGGTCAGCTACCGACTTTAGGTGCCTGTCCAGTGCCTGCTTGAAGACAGCCAGGGGTTTGTTGGTAATCCCCCTGATGTATGCTAGGAGGCAGTTGAACAATCTTGGGCCCCTGACACTTATTGTGTTGTCTCTCAACGTGCTAGTGGCACCCCTGCTCTTCATTGGGGGGATGTTACATCGCCTGCCGAGTCTTTTGCTTTCGTACGGAGTGATTCTCGTGTGCAAGTTTGGTACTAAGCCCTCGAGAATTTTCCAAGTGTATATAACAATGTATCTCTCCCGCCTGCGTTCTAGAGAGTACAGGTTTAGGAACTTCAAGCGTTCCCAGTAATTGAGGTGGTTTATCGCATGGGCTTGACATCCCTGGTTTTAAAGGTTCTCATTATCCATCCTGTCATTTTTTCTGGCAGATGCGATTGCTACAGTGTTATGGTCCTTGAAGGTGAGATCCTCTGACATGATCACTCCCAGGTCTTTGACATTAGTTTTTCGCTCTATTGTGTGGTTGGAATTAGTTTTATACTCCGATGAGATTTTAATTTCCTCACGTTTTCCGTATCTGAGTAATTGAAATTTCTCATCATTGAACTTCATATTGTTTTCTGCAGCCCATTTAAAGATTTGGTTTATGTCTGCTTGGAGTCTTGCAGTGTCTTCAACGGTGGACACTGTCATACAGATTCGGGTGTCATCTGCAAAGGAAGACACAGCACTGTGGCTTATATCCCTGTCAATGTCTGATATGAGGATGAGGAATAGGATGGGAGCAAGTACTGTGCCTTGTGGAACAGAGCTTTTCACAGTAGCTGCCTCAGACTTTACTCTGTTGACTACTACTCTTTGTGTTCTACTTGTTAGGAAATTATAGATCCATCTACCAACTTTTCCTGTTATTCCTTTATCACGCATTTTGTGTGCTATTACACCATGGACACACTTGTCAAAGGCTTTTGCAAAGTCTGTGTATATAACATCTGCATTCTGTTTGTCTTCTAGAGCATCCAGGACCTTGTCGTAGTGGTCCAGTAGTTGGGACAGACAGAAGCGACCTGCTCTAAACCCATGCTGCCTTGGGTTGTGTAATTGATGGTTATCTAGATGAGTGGCGATCTTGCTTCTTAGAACCCTTTCAAAGACTTTTATGATATGGGACGTTAGCGCTATTGGTCTGTAGTTCTTTGCTATTGCTTTACTGCCCCTTTATGGAGTGGGGCTATGTCTGTTGTTTTTAGTAACTGCGGGACGACCCCAGTGTCCATGCTCCCTCTCCATAGGATGTTAAAAGCACGTGATAGTAGGATAACGCTAGTAACAGGTGGGATAAAGGTAATAACAGATGGGATAACGGTAATAACAGGTGGGATAACGGTAATATCAGGTGGGATAACGGTAATAACAGGTGGGATAACGGTAATAGCAGGTAGGATAACGTTAGTAACAGGTGGGATAACGGTAATAACAGGTGGGATAACGGTAATAACAGGTGGGATAACGGTAATAACAGGTAGGATAACGGTAATATCAGGTGGGATAACGGTAATAACAGGTGGGATAACGGTAATAACAGGTGGGATAACGGTAACAGGTGGGATAACGGTAATAACAGGTGGGATAACGGTAATAACAGGTGGGATAACGGTAACAGGTGGGATAACGGTAATAACATGTGGGATAACGGTAATAACAGGTGGGATAACGGTAATAACAGGTGGGATAACGGTAATAACAGGTGGGATAACGGTAATAACAGGTGGGATAACGGTAATAACAGGTGGGATAACGGTAATAACAGGTGGGATAACGGTAATAACAGGTGGGATAACGGTAATAGCAGGTAGGATAACGTTAGTAACAGGTGGGATAACGGTAATAACAGGTGGGATAACGGTAATAACAGGTGGGGTAACGATAGTAACAGATGGGATAGCAGAAGCAACAGTACAGACAACAGGATAACTTACTGAAGACATTATACAGAAACAGCAAGTAAAAAAACGGTAATAAAAACGGGGCAACGGAACCAGCAACGGTGGGCACACACACACACACACACACCTTGACATTCTTATGTACAATGACAGGAAGTGAATGTGTGTCTTCCCTCCCTCTCTACACTCCCTCTATATTCTTATGTAACACCTCCCTCTCTACACTCCCTCTATATTCTTATGTAACACCTCCCTCTCTACACTCCCTCTATATTCTTATGTAATGCCTCCCTCTCTACACTCCCTCTATATTCTTATGTAATACCTCCCTCTCTACACTCCCTCTATATTCTTATGTAACCTCCCTCTCTACACTCCCTCTATATTCTTATGTAATACCTCCTCCCTCCCTCTCTACACTCCCTCTATATTCTTATGTAACACCTCCCTCTCTACACTCCCTCTATATTCTTATGTAACACCTCCCTCTCTACACTCCCTCTATATTCTTATGTAATACCTCCCTTCCTCCCTCTCTACACTCCCTCTATATTCTTATGTAACACCTCCCTCTCTACACTCCCTCTATATTCTTATGTAATACCCCTCCCTCCCTCTCTACACTCCCTCTATATTCTTATGTAACACCTCCTCTCTACACTCCCTCTATATTCTTATGTAATACCTCCCTTCCTCCTCTCTACACTCCCTCTATATTCTTATGTAACACCTCCTCTCTACACTCCCTCTATATTCTTATGTAATACCTCCCTCCCTCCCTCTCTACACTCCCTCTATATTCTTATGTAACACCTCCCTCTCTACACTCCTCTATATTCTTATGTAATGCCTCCTCTCTACCTCCTCTATATTCTTATGTAACACCTCCTCTCTACACTCCTCTATATTCTTATGTAATACCTCCTCCTCCTCTCTACACTCCCTCTATATTCTTATGTAATACCTCCCTCCCTCCTCTCTACACTCCCTCTATATTCTTATGTAACACCTCCCTCTCTACACTCCCTCTATATTCTTATGTAATGCCTCCCTCTCTACACTCCCTCTATATTCTTATGTAATACCTCCCTCTCTACACTCCCTCTATATTCTTATGTAATACCTCCCTCCCTCCCTCTCTACACTCCCTCTATATTCTTATGTAACACCTCCCTCTCTACACTCCCTCTATATTCTTATGTAATGCCTCCCTCTCTACACTCCCTCTATATTCTTATGTAATACCTCCCTCCCTCCCTCTCTACACTCCCTCTATATTCTTATGTAATGCCTCCCTCCCTCCTCTCTACACTCCCTCTATATTCTTATGTAATACCTCCCTCCCTCCCTCTCTACACTCCCTCTATATTCTTATGTAACACCTCCCTCTCTACACTCCCTCTATATTCTTATGTAATACCTCCCTCCCTCCTCTCTACACTCCCTCTATATTCTTATGTAATACCTCCTCCCTCCCTCCCTCTCTACACTCCCTCTGTATTCTTATGTAACACCTCCCTCCCTCCCTCTCTACACTCCCTCTATATTCTTATGTAACACCTCCCTCTCTACACTCCCTCTATATTCTTATGTAATGCCTCCTCCCTCCCTCTCTACACTCCTCTATATTCTTATGTAATACCTCCCTCCCTCCCTCTCTACACTCCCTCTATATTCTTATGTAATACCTCCCTCCCTCCCTCTCTACACTCCCTCTATATTCTTATGTAATACCTCCCTCCCTCCCTCTCTACACTCCCTCTATATTCTTATGTAATACCTCCCTGCCTCCCTCTCTACACTCCCTCTATATTCTTATGTAACACCTCCCTCTCTACACTCCCTCTATATTCTTATGTAATACCTCCCTCCCTCCATCCCTCTCTACACTCCCTCTATATTCTTATGTAATACCTCCCTCCCTCCCTCCCTCTCTACACTCCCTCTATATTCTTATGTAACACCTCCCTCCCTCCCTCTCTACACTCCCTCTATATTCTTATGTAATACCTCCCTCCCTCCCTCTCTACACTCCCTCTATATTCTTATGTAATACCTCCCTCCCTCCCTCTCTACACTCCCTCTATATTCTTATGTAATACCTCCTCCCTCCCTCTCTACACTCCCTCTATATTCTTATGTAATACCTCCCTCCCTCCCTCTCTACACTCCCTCTATATTCTTATGTAACACCTCCTCTCTACACTCCCTCTATATTCTTATGTAATACCTCCCTCCCTCCCTCTCTACACTCCCTCTATATTCTTATGTAATACCTCCCTCCCTCCCTCCCTCTCTACACTCCTCTATATTCTTATGTAACACCTCCCTCCCTCCCTCTCTACACTCCCTCTATATTCTTATGTAATACCTCCCTCCCTCCCTCTCTACACTCCCTCTATATTCTTATGTAACACCTCCCTCTCTACACTCCCTCTATATTCTTATGTAATACCTCCCTCCCTCCCTCCCTCTCTACACTCCCTCTATATTCTTATGTAACACCTCCCTCCCTCCTCTCTACACTCCCTCTATATTCTTATGTAATACCCCCCTCTCTACACTCCTCTATATTCTTATGTAATACCTCCCTCCCTCCCTCTCTACACTCCCTCTATATTCTTATGTAATGCCTCCCTCCCTCCCTCTCTACACTCCCTCTATATTCTTATGTAACACCTCCCTCTCTACACTCCCTCTATATTCTTATGTAATACCTCCCTTCCTCCCTCTCTACACTCCCTCTATATTCTTATGTAATGCCTCCCTCCCTCCCTCTCTACACTCCCTCTATATTCTTATGTAATGCCTCCCTCCCTCTCTACACTTCCTCTATATTCTTATGTAACACCTCCCTCCCTCACTCTCTACACTCCCTCTATATTCTTATATAATGCTTCCCTCCCTCCCTCTCTACACTCCCTCTATATTCTTATGTAACACCTCCCTCTCTACACTCCCTCTATATTCTTGTACGTCAGTCATCAGCATAAGACAGAAACTGAGTTGGATTCACTCGGCAGACATAAATATTTAGGTTACTGAAAGAGAGTTGGAAGAGAATGTGGAGTCTACAGGTATAACAGAAACTAAGTTCACAGATGAACACTCATTAAGGTACATTATACCTCACCAGTGCTGTTATGTACACTATACCTCACCAATATTGTTGTTGTGTGTACTCACCCATTTGTGGTTGCAGGGGTCGAGTCACAGCTCCTGGCCCCTTTTGTGTGTGTATGAGAGAGAGAGCTCTCAGTACTGTAGCTACATGTACTATTGTGGCAGTTAGTAGTCTACTAGCCATCAGTACTGTAGCTACATGTACTATTGTGATTGAGGGGTCGAGTTACAGCTCCTGGCTCCCTTGTATGAGGCTGGTTACCAACACTACCACCACCACCACCATTCTTGTGGTCTAAGTAACGTTTTAAAGGTGATTGTGCCAGAACTATCCATGGAGGGAGTCAGACGTGGGAAGTAGGTGAGTATTAAGGTGCTGGTCATCAGGTGACCACCACCTGGTGTCACCTGTGTCTGAAGATTGTGTCTCAAACCCAAACACCACTCATAAGTAGGTACCAGGTACCTACTAACTGCCAGATGAACGGTGACAGCAGGTTTAAGGTTACTAACACCCAGGCACCTAATAACACCCAGGTACCTACTAATTGCTAGACGAAGTGACAGCAGGTTTAAGATTACTAACACCCAGGTACCTACACCTGGGTGTTAACCCAGGTGCCTACTAACACCCAGGTACCTACTAACACCCAGGTACCTAATAACTGCTAAATGAAGTGACATCAAGTGTAAGGTGACTAACACCCAGGTAGCTACTAACACCCAGGTACCTACTAACTGCTAGATGAAGTGACAGCAGGTGTAAGATGACTAACACCCAGATACCTACTTACTGTTATGTGAACAGGAACAGCAGGTACAGGGAGCAAGCAGGCAAGCAGATACAAGCAGCCACATGTAGCAGGCAGGCAAGCAGGTACAGGTAGCAGGCAGGCAAGCAGGTACAGGTAACAGGCAGGCAAGCAGGTACAGGTAGCAGGCAGGCAAACAGGTAAAGGTAGCAGGCAGGGAAGCAGGTGCAGGTAGCAGGCAGGCAAGCAGGTACAGGTAGCAGGCAGGCAAGCAGATACAGGTAGCAGGGAAGCAGGTACAGGAAGTGAGGTATAGCTGGATAATGTGCAGTGACCTTCACAGAGGCCTGATGTAACCTACTGACGTCACCTGCCTTCACAAGGACCCAAATAACACAGATTTTACACTATAAATACGCTCTATTAATCAGGATTTGGGATTAATCTGACGTATTTAAATCCGGTATTTAATCGGGGAATGAAATTGATGTTAGTAATTGAAGAATATGTAAATGTGAGGTAAAAGTTACTAAGACTGGATGAATGGTAGGTGGTGTTGGTATGAGGTACCTAGTGTGTAGGAGACTCCTTCACATTACCACTAGGTACATAATAACGCTTGCACATACCTTTTTAGGTACCTAATTAAGCTCGTATGAGTCAGGATCAGTTCCACTAGGGCTGAAGCGAGTAGTGAATCGTTGCAATATTGATTTTGTATTCAATGTATTGATGTGATGCAGGAATGAGGTACCTAGTGCCTAGGAGACAGCTCCACCTTACCACTAGGTACTAGTGCCTAGGAGACAGCTCCACCTTACCATTAGGTACCTAGTGCCTAGGAGACAGCTCCACCTTACCACTAGGTACCTAGTGCCTAGGAGACAGCTCCACCTTACCACTAGGTACCTAGTGCCTAGGAGACAGCTCCACCTTACCACTAGATACCTAGTGCCTAGGAGACAGCTCCACCTTGCCACTAGGTACCTAGTGCCTAGAAGACAGCTTCACCTTACCACTAGGTACCTAGTGCCTAGGAGACAGCTCCACCTTACCACTAGGTACCTAGTGCCTAGGAGACAGCTTCACCTTACTACTAGGTACCTAGTACCTAGGAGACAGTTCCACCTTACCACTAGGTACCTAGTGCCTAGGAGACAGCTCCACCTTACCACTAGGTACCTAGTGCCTAGGAGACAGCTCCACCTTACCACTAGGTACCTAGTGCCTAGAAGACAGCTTCACCTTACCACTAGGTACCTAGTGCCTAGGCGACAGCTCCACCTTACCACTAGGTACCTAGTGCCTAGGAGACAGCTTCACCTTACTACTAGGTACCTAGTGCCTAGGAGACAGCTCCACCTTACCACTAAGTACCTAGTGCCTAGGAGACAGCTTCACCTTACTACTAGGTACCTAGTGCCTAGGAGACAGCTCCACCTTACCACTAGGTACCTAGTGCCTAGGAGACAGCTCCACCTTACCACAAGGTACCTAGTGCCTAGGAGACAGCTCCACCTTACCACTAGGTACCTAGTACCTAGGAGACAGCTTCACCTTACTACTAGGTGCCTAGTGCCTAGGAGACAGCTTCACCTTACTACTAGGTACCTATTGCCTAGGAGACAGCTTCACCTTACCACTACGTACCTAGTGCCTAGGAGACAGCTTCACCTTACTATTAGGTACCTAGGAATGCTGGTCAGTGTACTACCAGTCACAGTGTACTAACAGTCACAGTGTACTACCAGTAATAATGTACTACCATAATGTACAACTATCAGTTGACACAACAGTGTACTACCATAATGTACTACTATCAGCTGACACAACAGTGTACTACCAGTCATAGTGTACTACTGGTCAGTGTACTACAAGTAATAATGTACTACTATCAGCTGACACAACAGTGTACTACCAGTAATAATGTACTACCATAATGTACTATTATCATCTGACACAACAGTGTACTACGTCAGTGTAATACTGGTCAGTTTTCTGCCAGTCACAGTGTACTACCAGTAATAATGTACTACCAGTAATAATGTACTACCATAATGTACTACTATCAGCTGACACAACAGTGTACTACCAGTAATAATGTACTACCATAATGTACTATTATCATCTGACACAACAGTGTACTACGTCAGTGTAATACTGGTCAGTGTACTGCCAGTCACAGTGTACTACCAGAAATAATGTACTACCATAATGTACTACTATCAGCTGACACAACAGTGTACTACCAGTAATAATGTACTACTATCAGCTGAAAAGACAGTGTACTACTAGTAATAATGTACTGCCATAATGTACTACTATCAGCTGACACAACAGTGTACTACCAGTAATAATGTACTACTATCAGCTGAAAAGACAGTGTACTACTAGTAATAATGTACTACCATAATGTACTACTATCAGCTGACACAACAGTGTACTACTAGTAATAATGTACTACCATAATGTACTACTATCAGCTGACACAACAGTGTACTACTAGTAATAATGTACTACTATCAGTTGACACAACAGTGTACTACTAGTAATAATGTACTACCATAATGTTCTATCAGTTGACACAACAGTGTACTACCAGTAATAATGTACTACCATAATGTACTACTATCAGTTGACACAACAGTGTACTACCAGTAATAATGTACTACTATCAGTTGCCACAACAGTGTACTACCAGTAATAATGTACTACCATAATGTACTACTATCAGTTGCCACAACAGTGTACTACCAGTAATAATGTACTACCATAATGTACTACTATCAGTTGCCACAACAGTGTACTACCAGTAATAATGTACTACTATCAGTTGCCACAACAGTGTACTACCAGTAATAATGTACTACCATAATGTACTACTATCAGCTGACACAACAGTGTACTACTAGTAATAATGTACTACTATCAGTTGACACAACAGTGTACTACTAGTAATAATGTACTACCATAATGTTCTATCAGTTGCCACAACAGTGTACTACCAGTAATAATGTACTACCATAATGTACTACTATCAGCTGACACAACAGTGTACTACCAGTAATAATGTACTACCATAATGTACTACTATCAGTTGCCACAACAGTGTACTACCAGTAATAATGTACTACCATAATGTACTACTATCAGTTGCCACAACAGTGTACTACCAGTAATAATGTACTACCATAATGTATTACTATCAGTTGCCACAACAGTGTACTACCAGTAATAATGTACTACCATAATGTACTACTATCAGTTGCCACAACATGGCGAGGCTTCATCTGGTTAATTTCCTTTATCAATATATATTTTTTGACTTGTATGAATATTTCCCATTTCCATGAGCCAGTAATACAGCAGTATACATGCATCATACAACATACATGATACAGGTGTTGTATACATGTATAATCATGTATAAGTCATGTATATTGTGATTTAAATGACTTAACCTAGCCTAGTGCTAGGTTAAGTCATGTAAGTCACAAATTTTGACTTTATTGGGCTAGCTTAGGCCTATAGAGGAGGAGAGGTTTGATCCGAGGAAAAGATCAGCTTCAATATATATATATATATATATATATATATATATATATATATATATATATATATATATATATATATATATATATATATATAAAATTATATATATATACACGTAGAGCAGCAATGTATACACACACAGTGGACCCTGTACACTGTGTACGTTAGGCCTATATTGGAGTATGCAGCACCAGTTTGGAACCCACACCTAGCCAAGCACGTCTGGTGGTCTGGTGGCTAAAGCTCTCGCTTCACACGGCGAAGGCCTGGGTTCGATTCCCAGCCAGGGCAGAAACATTGGGCGTGTTTCTTTACACCTGTTGTCTATGTTCCCCATCAGTAAAATGGGTACCTGGGTGTTAGTCGACTGGTGTGGGTCGCATCCTGTGACACTGACCAAATTTGCCCGAAATGCTCAGCATAACAAGGGACTTTCTATATAGTAGTATGTCACTGATGTCAGCTAGGCCTGTATACCATGTACATGTACTTGTAGTAAATAAAGATATTATTATTATTATTATATTATTATTATTATTATTAAAGTGCTAAGGTTTGCAACAAGACTAGTCCCGGAGCTAAGGGGTATGTCCTACGAGGGGAGGTTAAGGGAAATCGACCTGACGACACTGGAGGACAGGAGAGATAGGGGGGACATGATAATAATATATAAAATACTGAGAGGAATTGACAAGGTGGACAGAGACAGAATGTTCCAGAGATGAGACACAGCAACAAGGGGACACAGTTGGAAGTTGAAGACTCAGATGACTCACAGGGATGTTAGGAAGTATTTCTTCAGTCACAGAGTGGTCGGGAAGTGGAATAGCTTGGGAAGTGATGTAGTGGAGGCAGGATCCATTCATAGCTTAAAGAAGAGGTATGATAAGGCTCATGGCGCAGGGAGAGTGACCAAGTAGCGGCCAGTGAAGAGGCGGGGCCAGGAGCTATGAATCGACCCCTGCAACCACAACTAGGTGAGTACACAGTGGTATACACATAGTTTTATACACAGTGGTATACACACAGTGTGTATACCACAGAGTGGTATACACACAGCGGGGCCAGGAGCTGAGTCTCGACCCCTGCAACCACAATTAGGTGAGTACACAGTGGTATATACACAGAGTGGTATACACACAGTGGTATACACACTAGTATGGACACAGTGGTATACACACTAGTATGGACACAGTGGTATACACACTAGTATGGACACAGTGGTATACACACTAGTATGGACACAGTGGTATACACACTAGTATGGACACAGTGGTATACACACTAGTATGGACACAGTGGTATACACACTAGTATGGACACAGTGGTATACACACTAGTATGGACACAGTGGTATACACAGTGGTATACACTCAGGATGGTATACACACAGTGGTATACACACAGTGGTATACACAGAGTGGTATACACATAGTGGTATACACAGTGGTATACACACAGTGGTATACACACTAGTATGCACACAATGGTATACACTCAGGATGGTATACACACAGTGGTATACACACAGTGGTATACACATAGTGTTATACACAGTGGTATACACACAGGGTGGTATACACACAGGGTGGTATATAAACAAGGAATCGTTCAAGACACTGTATACCGTATACGTCAGGCCCATACTAGAGTATGCAGCACCAGTCTGGAACCCACACCTGGTCAAGCACGTCAAGAAACTAGAGAAAGTGCAAAGGTTTGCCACAAGGTTAGTTCCACAACTCAGGGGTCTGTCTTATGAAGAAAGGTTGAGGGAAATAGGACTAACAACACTGGAGGAAAGAAGGGTCAGAGGAGACATGATAACGACATACAAAATACTGCGGGGAATTGACAAGGTAGATAGTGACAGGTTGTTTCAGAGAGGGAACACAGAAACAAGGGGACACAACTGGAAGCTGAAGACTCAGATGAGTCAAAGGGATGTCAGGAAACATTTCTTCAGCCACAGAGTAGTCAGGAAGTGGAATGGACTAGAGAAAGATATAGTGGAGGCAGGAACCATACATAGTTTTAAGACAAGGTATGATAAAGCTCATGGAGCAGGGAGAGCAGAGACCCAGTAGCAGACAGCGAAGAGGCGGGGCCAGGAGCTGAGTCTCGACCCCTGCAACCACAATTAGGTGAGTACAATTAGGTGAGTACACAGGTGGTATACACACAGGGTGGTATACACAGTGGTATACACACAGGGTGGTATACACACAGGGTGGTATACACACAGGGTGGTATACACACAGGGTGGTATACACACAGGGTGGTATACACACAGTGGTATACACTGCAATATATGCATTCTGTATTTCTCCCTCCATGTATATACATATACATTCACTTAGCAACATAGACACACATACACATCATACACCGGTGTATACATATACATACACTTAGCAACATACAGACACACATACACATCATACACCGGTGTATACATATACACAAGACTGAAAATTACCGTCATGTGAGTCACCCTCGACCACCATTACCTCAAAAACCACCCAAAAAATCAATAAAAACCTTGAATTCTTACCTTATCAATAAAGTAACTTGGTTGCAATGTTGCAGAGCTGGAGATCAACATCTTGCAACACACATAGTATAACTAGGCACTTAAAGAGCACACCCATACAGCACAACTCGCTTATAAGGACGGTTTTTGAATGATTTACTTGGTATTTTAAGGTCAAAACCAGCTGAATGGAATAAGGAAGAATGCGTAATAAAGATGGTAATAAGGAGAGAGCGTAATAAAGAGGAGGAGAGAAGAAATAAGAGAACAGGTAAGAGTACGCGTCACTGTGAACTGTCAGAGCAGACTAGACCAAACATGGCAGCTGGAGCCCACTACACCAGCTGCCTGAGGTTCCTCCCACTACACCAGCTGCCTGAGGCTCCTCCCACTACACCAGCTGCCTGGGGCTCCTCCCACTACACCAGCTGCCTGGGGGTCCTCCCACTACACCAGCTGCCTGGGGCTCCTCCCACTACACCAGCTGGCTGGGGGTCCTCCCACTACACCAGCTGGCTGGGGGCCCTACTACACCAGCTGCCTGAGGCTCCTCCCACTACACCAGCTGCCTGGGGGTCCTCCCACTACACCAGCTGCCTGAGGCTCCTCCCACTACACCAGCTGCCTGAGGCTCCTCCCACTACACCAGCTGCCTGGGGCTCCTCCCACTACACCAGCTGGCTGGGGGTCCTCCCACTACACCAGCTGCCTGGGGCTCCTCCCACTACACCAGCTGGCTGGGGGTCCTCCCACTACACCAGCTGGCTGGGGGTCCTACTACACCAGCTGCCTGAGGCTCCTCCCACTACACCAGCTGCCTGGGGGTCCTCCCACTACACCAGCTGCCTGGGGCTCCTCCCACTACACCAGCTGCCTGGGGCTCCTCCCACTACACCAGCTGCCTGAGGCTCCTCCCACTACACCAGCTGCCTGAGGCTCCTCCCACTACACCAGCTGGCTGGGGGTCCTCCCACTACACCAGCTGCCTGAGGCTCCTCCCACTACACCAGCTGCCTGAGGCTCCTCCCACTACACCAGCTGCCTGAGGCTCCTCCCACTACACCAGCTGGCTGGGGCTCCTCCCACTACACCAGCTGCCTGAGGCTCCTCCCACTACACCAGCTGCCTGAGGCTCCTCCCACTACACCAGCTGGCTGGGGGTCCTCCCACTACACCAGCTGGCTGGGGGCCCTCCCACTACACCAGCTGGCTGGGGGCCCTCCCACTACACCAGCTGGCTGGGGGTCCTCCCACTACACCAGCTGGCTGAGGCTCCTCCCACCACTACACCAGCTGCCTGAGGCTCCTCCTACTACACCAGCTGGCTGAGGTTCCTCCCACTACACCAGCTGGCTGGGGGTCCTCCCACTACACCAGCTGGCTGGGGGCCCTCCCACTACACCAGCTGGCTGGGGGCCCTCCCACTACACCAGCTGACTGGGGGTCCTCCCACTACACCAGCTGGCTGAGGCTCCTCCCACCACTACACCAGCTGCCTGAGGCTCCTCCCACTACACCAGCTGCCTGAGGCTCCTCCTACTACACCAGCTGGCTGAGGCTCCTCCCACCACTACACCAGCTGGTTCCTGTCATACACACTACGCTCATACATCTCACAAACCGGTGTATACTATACGTGAATCATACAAGTCAGAGACCAGTTTACACATTACGCCATAAGCATACACCCCGGAAGCCTGTGTATACTCTGTGTATACTTATACTCCCCATATGTAAGTCTTCACATCAGAAAATACACCCTATGTATACTCTCACCCTCAGTATACAAGTCTATGTATACACTCACCCTCACTATGCAACTCTATGTATACTCTCACCCTCACTATGCAACTCTATGTATGCTCTCACCCTCACTATACAACTCTATGCATGTGAATGAATGGTTCAGAGAACCAACGAGTTGGTAAATTAGACACATATGCAACACTTGGGTATCTTTATTGAGGAAACGTTTCGCCACACAGTGGCTTCATCAGTCCATACAAAGGAGAATCGTGAAGAACAGGAGGAGTGTGAGGTTGTCAGGCCCTCAATCTTGAGTCGATGTTGTCAGTCCATCAATCTTGAATAGAATAACAGCATATGAGCAGAGGGAGCTTATATACTGTAGACAGGAGAGGTAGACAGGAGTCTGTGACTCGATAAAGCCCACTGCGTGGGCGAAACGTTGTCAAGATTGAGGGCCTGACCACCTCACACTCCTCCTGTTCTTCACGATTCTCCTTTGTATGGACTGATGAAGCCACTGTGTGGCGAAACGTTTCCTCAATAAAGATACCCAAGTGTTGCATATGTGTCTAATTTACCAACTCTATGTATACTCTCACCCTCACTATGCAACTCTATGTATACTTTCACCCTCACTATACAACTCTATGTATTCTCTCACCCTCACTATACAACTCTATGTATACTCTCACCCTCACTATGCAACTCTATGTATACTCTCACCCCACTATACAACTCTATGTATACTCTCACTCTCACTATGCAACTCTATGTATACTCTCACCCTCACTATACAACTCTATGTATACTCTCACCCTCACTATACAACTCTATGTATACACTCACCCTCACTATGCAACTCTATGTATACTCTCACCCTCACTATACAACTCTATGTATACTCTCACCCTCACTATACAACTCTATGTATACTCTCACCCTCAATATACAACTCTATGTATACACTCACCCTCACTATGCAACTCTATGTATACTCTCACCCTCACTATACAACTCTATGTATACTCTCACCCTCACTATACAACTCTATGTATACTCTCACCCTCACTATACAACTCTATGTATACACTCACCCTCACTATGCAACTCTATGTATACTCTCACCCTCACTATACAACTCTATGTATACTCTCACCCTCACTATACAACTCTATGTATACTCTCACCCTCACTATACAACTCTATGTATACTCTCACCCTCACTATACAACTCTATGTATACACTCACCCTCACTATGCAACTCTATGTATACTCTCACCCTCACTATACAACTCTATGTATACTCTCACCCTCACTATACAATTCTATGTATGTATTAATATTGGTAGAATTACCGACAATATGTTAAGTAAAAGGACACAAATGCAACTAATGTGACATTTTATTGTGACACATAGGGTATATATAGGTTCAGGGTGAGGTGTAATACTAGTAGTGGTAGAAGTATTAGTGATATAAGTCGTAGTAGTAGTAGTGATACAATAAGGTAGAACAATCAACTTGCACATGAGTAAAAGGTGATAAAAACAATTACTTGGGTAGTATTAAAATAGGTTAGACAAATATTTGTTTTGGAGGTTGGAATAGAGAAGACCTGCAGCAGAGTTCCACATCTGCGATGTGCTAGTGTGGTATTAGCAGGAGAGACTATGTGATGGTAGGCTTTACTGTTTTCAGGAGGATTCTTGCTAAGACTTCAGAGCTGGTGAAGCTGCCTTTGCTTTGTTTAATTGTGTTAGAAACAGCGATAAGTGCTGATTCAAGGCACTTGCGTCTGCGGAAATCAGTTTCTTTGATTACTAATCGGGCGTCTTTGAATTTCATGAGATGATTGTTGGAATTTCGGTGTTGTACACAGGCGTTGTTCAGGTTATCGTTCCTACATGCATTAATGTGTTCTTTGAGGCGTGTTTCGGGGTTACTTGTTGTTTCTCCTACATAAATCTTGTCGCAGTCTCCACAGGGTATAGAGTAAACCCCTGCGTTGACTGGTTCATGGTGCTTGGTGGTGTGAGCAATGTAATGTTCCTGTGTTGTCATGTTTGTGTGAGCAGTGTAATGTTCCTGTGTTGTCATGGTAGTGTGAGCAGTGTAATGTACCAGTGTTGTCATGGTGGTGGGAGCAATGTAATGTTCCAGTGTTCTCATGGTGGTGTGAGCAGTGTAAGGTTCCAGTGTTGTCATGGTGGTGAGCAGTGTAATTTGCCAGTGTTGTCATGGTGGTGTGAGCAGTGTAATGTTCCTGTGTTGTCATGGTGGTGTGAGCAGTGTAATGTACAAGTGTTGTCATGGTGGTGAGAGCAGTGTAAAGTTCCAGTGTTGTCATGGTGGTGTGAGCAGTGAAAGGTTCCAGTGTTGTCATGGTGGTGTGAGCAGTGTAAGGTTCCAGTGCTGTCATGGTGGTGTGAGCAGTGTAATGTGCCAGTGTTGTCATGGTGGTGTGAGCAGTGTAATGTTCCAGTGTTGAAATGGTGGTGTGAGCAGTGAAAGGTTCCAGTGTTGTCATGGTGGTGTGAGCACTGTAAGATTCCAGTGTTGTCATGGTGGTGTGAGCAGTATAAGGTTCCTTTGTTGTCATGGTGGTGTGAGCAGTGTAAGGTTCAAGTGTTGTCATGGTGGAGTGAGCATTGTCATGGTGGTGTGAGCATTGTAAGGTTCCAGTGTTGTCATGATGGTGTGAGCATTGTAAGGTTCCAGTGTTGTCATGGTGGTGTGAGCATTGTAAGGTTCCAGTGTTGTCCTTGTGGTGTGAACAGTGTTAGGTTCCAGTGTTGTCATGGTGGTGTGAGCAGTGTAAGGTACCAGTGTTGTCATGGTGGTGTGAACAGTGTTAGGTACCAGTGTTGTCATGGTGGTGTGGGCAGTGTAAGGTTCCAGTGTTGTCATGGTGGTGTAAGCAGTGTAAGGTTCCAGTGTTGTCATGGTGGTGTGAGCAGTGTAAGGTACCAGTGTTGTCATGGTGGTGTAAGCAGTGTAAGGTTCCAGTGTTGTCATGGTGGTGTGAGCAGTGTAAAATACCAGTGTTGTCATAGTGTGAACAGTGTAATGTACCAGTGTTGTCATGGTGGTGTGAGCAGTGTAAGGTACCAGTGTTGTCATGGTGGTGTGACCAGTGTAAGGTACCAGTGTTGTCATGGTGGTGTAAGCAGTGTAAGGTTCCAGTGTTGTCATGGTGGTGTGAGCAGTGTAAGGTACCAGTGTTGTCATAGTGTGAACAGTGTAATGTACCAGTGTTGTCATGGTGGTGTGAGCAGTGTAAGGTACCAGTGTTGTCATGATGGTGTGAGCAGTGTAATGTTCCTGTGTTATCATGGTGGTGTGAGCAGTGTAAGGTTCCAGTGTTGTGATGATGGTGTGAGCAGTGTAATGTTCCTGTGTTATCATGGTGGTGTGAGCAGTGTAAGGTACCAGTGTTATCATGGAGGAGTGAGCAGTGTATTGCACCAGTGTTGTCATTGTGGTGCGAGCAGTGTAATGTACCTGTGTTGTCATGGTGGTGTGAGCAGTGTAAGGTACCAGTGTTGTCATGATGGTGTGAGCAGTGTAATGTTCCTGTGTTATCATGGTGGTGTGAGCAGTGTAAGGTACCAGTGTTATCATGGAGGAGTGAGCAGTGTATTGCACCAGTGTTGTCATTGTGGTGTGAGCAGTGTAATGTACCTGTGTTGTCATGGGGGTGTGAGCAGTGTAAGGTACCAGTGTTGTCATGGTGGTGTGAGCAGTGTAATGTTCCTGTGATGTCATGGAGGTGTGAGCAGTGGAATGTACCAGTGTTGTCACGGTGGTGTGAGCAGTGTAATTCTCGTGTGTTGTCATGGTGGTGTGACCAGTGTAATGTACCATTGTCATGGTGGTGTGAGCAGTGTAATGTACCAGTGTTGTCATGGAGGTGTAAGCAGTGTAATGTTCCTGTGTTGTCATGGTTTTGTGAGCAGTGTAAGGTACCAGTGTTGTCATGGAGGAATGAGCAGTGTATTCCACCAGTGTTGTCATCGTGGTGTGAGCAGTGTAATGTACCAGTGTTGTAATTGTGGTGTGAGCAGTGTAAAGTACCAGTGTTGTCATGGTGGTGTGAGCAGTGTAATGTTCCTGTGATGTCATGGAGGTGTGAGCAGTGTAAAGTACCAGTGTTGTCATGGTGGTTTGACCAGTGTAATGTTCCTGTGTTTTCATGGTGGTGTGAGCAGTGTAATGTTCCTGTGTTGTCATGGTGGTGTGAGCAGTGTAATGTTCCTGTGTTGTCATGTTGGTGTGAGCAGTGTAATGCACCAGTGTTGTCATGGTGGTGTGAGCAGTGTAATGTTCCTGTGTTGTCATGGTGGTGTGAGCAGTGTAATGTTCCAGTGTTGTCATACTGGTGTGAGCAGTGTAGGATTCCAGGGTTGTCATGGTGGTTTGAGCAGTGTAAGGTTCCAGTGTTGTCATGGTGGTGTGAGCAGTGTAAAGTTAGAATGTTGTAATGGTGGTGTGAGCAGTGAAGGTTCCAGTGTTGTCATGGTGTGAGCAGTGTAATTCCGTGTGTTGTCATACTGGTGTGAGCAGTGTAGGATTCCAGGGTTGTCATGGTGGTTTGAGCAGTGTAAGGTTCCAGTGTTGTCATGGTGGTGTGAGCAGTGTAAAGTTAGAATGTTGTAATGGTGGTGTGAGCAGTGTAAGGTTCCAGTGTTGTCATGGTGTGAGCAGTGTAATTCTCGTGTGTTGTCATACTGGTGTAAGCAGTGTAGGATTCCAGGGTTGTCATGGTGGTTTGAGCAGTGTAAGGTTCCAGTGTTGTCATGGTGGTGTGAGCAGTGTAAAGTTCCAATGTTGTAATAATGGCGTGAGCAGTGTAATGTACCAGTGTTGTCATGGTGTGAGCAGTGTAATTCTCGTGTGTTGTCATGGTGGTGTGAGCAGTGTAATTCTCGTGTGTTGTCATGGTGGTGTGACCAGTGTAAGGTTCCTGTGTTGTCATAATGGTGTGAGCGGTGTAATGTACCAGTCTTGTCATGGTAGTGTGAGCAGTGTAATGTTCCTGTGTTGTCATGGTGGTGCGAGCAGTGTAATGTACCAGTGTTGTCATGGTGGTGTGAGCAGTGTAATGTTCGTGTGTTTTCATGGTGGTGTGAGCAGTGTAATGTTCCTGTGTTGTCATAATGGTGTGAGCGGTTTAATGTACCAGTCTTGTCATGGTAGTGTGAGCAGTGTAATGTTCCTGTGTTGTCATGGTGGTGCGAGCAGTGTAATGTTCCTGTGTTTTCATGGTGGTGTGAGCAGTGTAATGTTCCTGTGTTGTCATTGTGGTGTGAGCAGTGTAATATACCAGTGTTGTCATGGTGGTGAGAGCAGTGTAAGATTCCAGTGTTGTACTGGTGGTGTGAGCAGTGTAAGGCTCCAGTGTTGTTATGGTGGTATGAGCAGTGTAAGGTTCCAGTGTTGTCATGGTGGTGCGAGCAGTGTAAGCTTCCAGTGTTGTCATGGTGGCGTGAGCAGTGTAACGTATCAGTGTTGTCATGGTGGTGTGAGCAGTGTAATGTACCAGTGTTGTCATGGTGGTGTGAGCAGTGTAATGTTACAGTGTTGTCATGGTGGTGTGAGCAGTGTAATGTTCCAGTGTTGTCATGGTGGTGTGAGCAGTGTAATGTTCCAGTGTTGTCATGGTGGTGTGAGCAGTGTAAGGTTCCAGTGTTGTCATTGTGGTGTGAGCAGTGTAATGTTCCTGTGTTGTCATGGTGGTGTGAGCAGTGTAATGTTCCTGTGTTGTCATGGTGGTGTGAGCAGTGTAATGTTCCTGTGATGTCATGGTGGTGTGAGCAGTGTATTGTTCCTGTGTTGTCATGGAGGTGTAATCAGTGTAATGTACCAATGTTGTCATGGTGGTGTGAGCAGTGTAATGTACCAGTGTTGTCATGGTGGTGTGAGCAGTGCAATGTTCGAGTGTTGTCATGGTGGTGTGGGCAGTGTAAGGTTCCAGTGTTGTCATGGTGGTGTGAGCAGTGTAATGTTCCGGTGTTGTCCTGGTGGTGTGAGCAGTGTAAGGTTCCAGTGTTGTCATGGTGGTGTGAGCAGTGTAACAAACAAACAAACAAACAAATAAACAAATTTTATTTCATTGCAGATTACATGGGTATCGGAAGTTACAATGTAAATTGAGTGCAAGGAGAGCCACTGACATGCCATGGCATTAGGGGCAGCTTATTCTAGTCCTTAAAAACTATGTACTTAATATTAGAGAAATTTATTGAGTTTATTCTAGTTAAAAATTATTTTCAAAATTACAATATGATGAAATTTTACTGTTTAAATTATTGTATAATGATATTAGATCTTAGATTGTTACAGGTGTTAAGATTCTTGAATGATAATATGGAATTGAGATTATCTTAAGGAAAATAACATTGAGCATTTTTGACGTTAACTTATAATATGAGTAGGGGGTAACATAATAGTAACATATTATCAAAAATTGAGATTATCGTATAGGAAAGTAATAATGAGCATTTTTCAAAGTAGTTTATAGCATGATCATTTAGGTTTGGGTGAGTAGGTGGTTTTTGAGTTGAGTCTTAAATTGATTTTCAGACAAGATTATCTTAATATTTACTGGTAATGAATTCCAGATTCTGGGGCCCTTTATGTGCATAGAATTTTTACATAGGTTGATATGAACACGGGGTATATCAAAAAGTGATCTGTGTCGTGTGTTGTGGTCATGGGTCCTATTAAAGTTGGTGAGGAGAGTTTTGAGCAGAGGGTTTATATTAGAGTGTAAAGTTTTATATATGTAGTAGGCACAAGAGTAAGTATGAATGTTCTTTACGGTGAGTAGTTTGAGAGTTTTGAATATTGGTGGAGTATGCTGTCTAGAGTGGGAATTTGTTATCATTCTGACTGCGGCCTTTTGTTGTGTTATGAGTGGTCTAAGGTGATTTAACGTTGTTGATCCCCATGCACAGATTCCATAGGTGAGATACGGGTAGATAAGTGAATGATATAGTGCAAGGAGAGCTGATTGAGGTACATAATAGCGTATCTTTGATAATATGCCTACTGTCTTCGAGATTTTCTTGGAAATTTGTTGTATATGTGTTCGGAATTTAAGGCTACTGTCAAGGTGGATTCCTAGGAATTTTCCCTCTGTGAGTCTTGTGATGGGTGTACCATTAAGTGTTATGTTAAGTGGAACATTTGTGACTTTGCTTCCAAACTGTATGAAGTAGGTCTTGTCAGTATTGAGAGTAAGCTTGTTAGTCATCATCCATGTTGATATTTTCTGTAATTCGGCATTAACAGTGTTGGCCAGTATAACTGGATTTGGGTGAGAGAAGACATATGTTGTGTCATCTGCAAATAAAATGGGTTTGAGTAATTGTGATGCATTCGGTAGGTCATTTATGTAAATGAGGAATAGGAGTAGCCCCAGGACACTTCCTTGAGGGACTCCGACTGTAATTGGTTGTGTGGAAGAGTTCGCTCCATTTGTGTACACGTATTGGCTTCTGTTGGTGAGGTATGATTTTAGGTAGTTGAGTGGGTGCCCCTTATACCATAGTGTGCTAATTTTGTGAGCAGTAAATCATGGTCGACTGTATCAAAAGCTTTGCGGAGATCAATGAAGATTCCCAGTGGGACTTCTTTTTTCTCAAGTGCTGTATATATTAACTCCAACATGTGCGTAATAGCATCGTTTGTGCTCTTGTTTGTCTGAATCCAAATTGACAGGGGTTGAGTACATTGTGTGAGACGAGGTAGGAATAGATTTGTCTATGAATTAATTTTTCGAAGATTTTAGAAAGCAATGGTAAATTAGAAATTGGTCTATAATTATTCAGGTCTGTTTGATCACCTCCTTTGTGGATCGGGGTGACCCTAGCTATTTTGAGAATTGATGGAAAGGTAGAGGCTTCAATGGATTTATTGAATAGTGTTGCTATGATTGGTGACAGTACCTGTGAAGCTTTTTTGTACATAAAAGTTGGTAGGCTGTTTATGTCTCCTGCCTTGTTCTTAAGGGTGTTGATTATGAGCGAGACTTCAATTTTTTTTTTTTATATTTTATTGAAACAGGGTACAAAGCACATAGCAAAATAATACATATCCAAGAACATCAAATTATCCAATATGACACACACGTACTACAATCTCCCGCACTATTTAATCATAAATATCAGAACATAAGAAGCACACACATTAGATAATATTAAACACAAAATATATATAAACATTTCCTACCGCGATAAGACTATCGCACATTCACACTTTCTCAATCAACACAATGACAAACATTGACAAAACGCCACAAATCACCGGCGTTCATGTATAAAGAATTCAATGTTCAACATACACAACCTATCAATACATATCCAAGAACCTCTCAATACACGCCCAAGAACATTAACCACTAAAATATATATAAACAATTGTTTTCCACATCATGTGGATTGCAATGTAACATTAGACACACCTTTATTCAAATGCCGTAAAACATATCTAACGATTAACACGTCCCATGACACACACCTGATCCCCCGGTGCATGCCGCACTATAAGAACCCCCATGACCCTTCTCCATATCTTTCAGATCTTTCTGATGGTAACCCCATCATGTAACTGAACAGAGCCCTCACACACTGTAAA
>WNWK01018608.1:0-39535 GCA_009830355.1 Cherax destructor | reverse complement strand
GGTCTGCTTTCTGGCAGTAGTCTGGAACCTAACCTGCCATACAAGTGGGTCCTACTGTATATAATGTGCAATAAAATTCCATTATAATTGGTATGGGATTTTTCACTTTATAAAAATGCTATTCTGATTAACAATTTTATTTTCTTTAATTTATTTACTAATTATTTCTGCAATGAAGGAAAGTATGGAAATTTCACTCAAAATTAAAACAAATATGAGTGTCCCCAAGAAAATTTATCTCCAGTTTTCAAACTTATTAGTTGCCCCAAGAAAATTAACATTTTCTTAATTACAAATTTTGCATTTTCTGTAATTAAAAGTACAGAAATTTCTCTCCATTTTTCATAAATTAGTAGTTGCCCCAAGAAATTTCCTCATTTTCTGGAATGATGGGGAAATCTATGGAATTTCACTCAACCCCCAAAATACACTTGCAACAACTTACGAAAATACCTTACAAAATTTTCGATTTTGGGAGATGCACGAAACCGGGGGACCACTGTATATGCATTGTATCACTTTAGGGCGCTTTAAGCATCATAGTATAGTATGTGTGGGTGGGGTGGCCAGGGGGGCTACCATACCTGACTTCTTAACAGTAAATACTACTCACCTTTTGCCCAACATTAAGACTACAAATATTGAGGTAAATAATGATTTACTGTGTGTGTATTTTACTTTTTAATGCCTAGTTCTATTGCTAACTTAATATATGTTAGTGTAAACGTGTTATCTGGCATTTACATGCATTTATAAATGGAAAAATGGAGTTCTGCTTTTGGCGGTCTGCTTTCTGGCAGTAGTCTGGAACCTAACCTGCCATACAAGTGGGGTCCTACTGTATATAATGTGCAAAAAAAATTCCATTATAATTGGTATGGGATTTTTCACTCCCTATAAAATGCTATTCTGATTAACAATTTTATTTTCTTTAATTTATTTACTAATTATTTCTGCAATGAAGGAAAGTATGGAAATTTCACTCCAAATTAAAACAAATATGAGTGTCCCCAAGAAATTTATCTCCAGTTTTCAAACTTATTAGTTGCCCCAAGAAAATTAACATTTTCTTTAATTACAAATTTTGCATTTTCTGTAATTAAAAGTATTAAGAAATCCTCTCCATTTTTCATAAATTATAGTTGCCCCAAGAAAATTTCCCATTTTCTGGAATGATGGGGAAATCTAGGAATTTCACTCCAACTTCCAGGAAATTATCTACCCCATGTTTACATTTTCTGTAATAAAAATCCCATTTTCCTCAATCAAAAACTATAATGAAAAGTGCTAAACCCAAAAGGGGTCATACAGCTAATGAAGGAAAAGTCTTGGGGAATTTCACATAATTTTTCACAATTAGTTGCCCCAAAAAATTTACCATTTTCTGGAATTTTCTGGGATTTTCACTAAGGGTTTCAAAATTATTAGGTCCCGTTACACTATGTACCATTTTCTATATTATAATCACAACTATTATTGTTATAATCAACACTATGTGCTAAACCCACCATGGTTATACAGCACTGCACCCCATTTTCTATAAAAAATTAAAAGATTTAGCATCAAATTGCATTTTAATCAGGAGGAAAAAGTGCTAAGCCTGTAGGTAGTCATGTAGCACCTGGGAACAGGTAGTATTCAAGTAATAATTACATTAATGGGGAGCACTAAACCCATATGGGTCATACAGTATCAGGGAGAATGGTAGGGTCTCAAGACTGAGAATTGAAGTACAGGTCCAATTCCTTAGGTCAAGAGCCCCTTACAACATCAAAGAACCTCCCTTCAGGAGTTCAAGGAATGAGAGGATGTCCAGTTCCTTGTATTAAGATCTACTTGCCTGCATCAAGGCACCTCCTTTGAGAGTTCAAAATTCTTTAGTTAAACATTAAATTTCCTCATTGTAAATAAATTACAATTACAATTTCTATAATAATAATAATACGTACTATAATAACGAGCGAGGTTCGAAAGGCCGCCACTAAATGGCAGTGAATACCACAACAATGCAGGAGCAGGAATGGCCGCCTCCACTTGTCACGACATATTTTATTCATTCTAGAGTATATATCAGGTTTCTATGTTATTTACATATATTGTTTATCATTTTAGATCAATTGTGATAGATAAATAAGCCGTAGAGGTGATAGCGTTATATTGAAGTGTATTTTTCCTGCCTCTGAGAGCAGGAATTCCACTGGAACAGATTAATGCCATTTCAATTAATTTAAACAAGGAAAATTGACTCAGCATATGAGTAGATCAAGATACGAGCAAGGTCATGGAACGGATTAAACTCATAAAGCTGAGGTTCCAATATATATATATATATATATATATATATATATATATATATATATATATATATATATATATATATATATATATATATAGTATGTGTCTAAAACCAAATTATTATTATTATAATCAAATAGAAGCGCTAAACCACAGGGTTATACAGCGCTGCAGGGAGAGTGGGTTGTAAGAGGGAGATGGACGATTAGTAGGATATGGAGTGCAAGATGACGGTGGATAGTGCAGGGGTGGAGGGTAGCAAGAGATCGAGGTAGAAGGGACTGAGGGAGGTGCTAGAGGTATAATCTTCAGAGTTTGTGTAGTAAGTCAGTTTCTGTCAAAAAGTCAATGAGAGAGTCAGGATTAAAGGAGGGTCCATCTGCAAGAAGGGAAGGTAAAGAAAGAGCCGCAGAGCGAAGACGTCGTTGGAGGTAAATTCTGCGTGCTCGTTGATAGAGTGGGCAGTCCAACAGGATATGTCGAACAGACACTGGAACCTGACAATGCTCACAGAGAGGGCAGGGAGCCTTTCCATGAGATACCCGTGGTAAGACGAGTGTGGCCGATGCGAAGACGGGAGAGAGTAGCTCCCAACCTCGACATTGGTGACAAGAAGAAGGCCAGAAACCTATAACCGGTTTAATAGAATGAAGTTTGTTATTCAGCAGGTCAGACCAGCGGTGTTGCCAACGGTGCGAAGGTGGTAGCAATGACCGCAAAATAGTCCATGAAAGGAACACCTCTATATGAAACTGGAAGGTCATGTACTGCTGACCGCGCAGCAGTGTCTGCCTGTTCATTGCCCTGTACATCAACATGACCAGGACCCAACAAAAACAATACAGTAGACCCTCATTTAGCACGACTTTATGTTGCGCTTTGGGTATTACGCGATTGAAGAATTGATGCACATTTTATCTAACACGACGTAAACCTTATATTACGCGATTCGCTGGAGGGGAAAAATTTTGAGCCCGCGGTCGCCTGCAGTAGGTTAAACCATTGAGTCAGTGGGGTCCTATAAGGGTGGCTATGAGCCACAACAAGTGTTTAATGCTGACGGACAAGTGTTTTCTGGAAGAAAATGCCAACATGAACTTATATCAGTCAGCAAGAGAAAAGTGCACCAGGCTTCAAGACAGCAAAGGACGCTTCACCTTGCTCCTTTTGGGTAATGCATCAGGTGGTTTCAAGTGTAAGCCCATGGTTATTTACTCGCTGTAAGAATCCTCATGCTTTGAGGAAAATGGAATTTGTTTTTCCTTCGCACAAACTAAGTTTATTCAGGTATACAGAGATAGTTACATATTATCATACATAGCAGCATATGTGTAGAGAACCTAGATAACTCAAAGTGTTATCCTAGAGAACCTAGGATAACCCAAAGTGTTATCCTAGAGAACCTAGGATAACCCAAAGTGTTATCCTAGAGAACCTAGGATAACCCAAAGTGTTATCCTAGAGAACCTAGGATAACCCAAAGTGTTATCTAGAGAACCTAGGATAACCCAAAGTGTTATCCTAGAGAACCTAGGATAACCCAGTGTTATCCTAGAGAACCTAGGATAACCCAAAGTGTTATCCTAGAGAACCTAGGATAACCCAAAGTGTTATCCTAGAGAACCTAGGATAACCCAAAGTGTTATCCTAGAGAACCTAGGATAACCCAAAGTGTTATCCTAGAGAACCTAGGATAACCCAAAGTGTTATCCTAGAGAACCTAGGATAACCCAAAGTTTGGGTTATCCTAGGTTCTCTACACATATGCTGCTATGTATGATAATCTTTGTAACTGTATCTGTGTATACCTGAATAAACTTATAGTTTGCAGGAAGAAAAGCAACCATTCCCTCAAGCGGCCGGTGCTAATGTTGTGGAACAGCTGGGGAGACCACCCGCCTTCCCATGCTACCCTCCCCAACAACACCCTACCATCCCAGCATTCGACGTATTCCATACGCGCAAGCCAGCTGTGTTTGTCAAGAATAAGAGTGAATTGTGTTTTGATCTTTAAATTACTATATCTTGTATCTGCAAGCAATCATGTCACCCAGTAGGCATACAAGTGTTGCTCAAAGTGGCAAGAAAATGTTTAAGCATTTATTAAGTCTTAGAACTAACGAAGAAAAGATATTAGACAAGACATAACCTGTGGCTGTAATGAAGTGTTACTTTGTACACACAAAGATGTAAACATAAGTTTGTGTGACTAACTTACTGAATGACTTGACTGACTGACTTACTGAATGACTTGACTGACTTACTGAATGACTTGACTGACTTACTGAATGACTTGACTGACTTACTGAATGACTTGTCTGACTGACTTACTGAATGACTTGTCTGACTGACTTACTGAATGACTTGACTGACTGACTTACTGAATGACTTACTGAATGACTTGACTGACTGACTTACTGAATGACTTGACTGACTGACTTACTGAATGACTTGACTGACTGACTTACTGAATGACTTGACTGACTGACTTACTGAATGACTTGACTGACTGACTTACTGAATGACTTGACTGACTGACTTACTGAATGACTTGACTGACTGACTTACTGAATGACTTGACTGACTGACTTACTGAATGACTTGACTGACTGACTTACTGAATGACTTGACTGACTGACTTACTGAATGACTTGACTGACTGACTTACTGAATGACTTGACTGACTGACTTACTGAATGACTTGACTGACTGACTTACTGAATGACTTGACTGACTTACTGAATGACTTGTCTGACTGACTTACTGAATGACTTGATCTGACTGACTTACTGAATGACTTGACTGACTGACTTACTGAATGACTTGACTGACTGACTTACTGAATGACTTGACTGACTGACTTACTGAATGACTTGACTGACTGACTTACTGAATGACTTGAATGCTGACTGACTTACTGAATGACTTGACTGACTGACTTACTGAATGACTTACTGAATGTCTTGACTGACTTACTGAATGACTTGACTGACTTACTGAATGACTTGACTGACTTACTGAATGACTTGACTGACTTACTGAATGACTTGACTGTTGACTTACTGAATGACTTGACTGACTTACTGAATGTCTTGACTGACTTACTGAATGTCTTGACTGACTTACTGAATGTCTTGACTGACTTACTGAATGTCTTGACTGACTTACTGAATGTCTTGACTGACTTACTGAATGTCTTGACTGACTTACTGAATGTCTTGACTGACTTACTGAATGTCTTGACTGACTTACTGAATGTCTTGACTGACTTACTGAATGTCTTGACTGACTTACTGAATGTCTTGACTGACTTACTGAATGTCTTGACTGACTTACTGAATGTCTTGACTGACTTACTGAATGTCTTGACTGACTTACTGAATGTCTTGACTGACTTACTGAATGTCTTGACTGACTTACTGAATGTCTTGACTGACTTACTGAATGTCTTGACTGACTTACTGAATGTCTTGACTGACTTACTGAATGTCTTGACTGACTTACTGAATGTCTTGACTGACTTACTGAATGTCTTGACTGACTTACTGAATGTCTTGACTGACTGACTTACTGAATGACTTGACGACTGACTTACTAAATGACTTGACTGACTGACTTACTAAATGACTTGACTGACTGACTTACTAAATGACTTGACTGACTGACTTACTAAATGACTTGACTACTGACTTACTAAATGACTTGACTGACTGACTTACTAAATGACTTGACGCTGACTTACTAACTTGACTTACTGATCTGACTTACTGAATGACTTGACTGACTTACTGAAGACTTGAGACTAATAATACTTTATTAGTTAGAACACTCAGTACAACATCATCATTCAAATCCTACATCCACCTCAGCCCAGTAGGGCCACAGCATAACTCTCCACTCTCTTCACAATCATCCACAAACATTAGCACCCACAATTTAAGGTAAATACTATTATTTCTGTTACATTTGTAGTCTTAAGCAGTAAAACAACATAATACATCACGATAATGAACTACAATTACATATTCTCTCTATATTTGTAAGATCTGTTGGTCTAAAAACTTTGTTTGGCTTTTTGGGGACTCTCAGGGAACGTAACCCTATTTTTCCCATAAGTTCTTTTAATTATCTAACACGATTTTAGCTAACACGACGTTTCAGGAACGTAACTACCGTAACAATGAGGGCCTACTGTATCTTTATGCTTACTAAAGATACGGCGTAACCAAAGGTGGATACGAAGAACTAGGGGGTGAGGTGTATCAATTTTACGGATAGCCTGTAAAGCACTAAGGGATTCTGAAACGACCACAAATGGTGACTCAGGCATAGATGCAATACGAATAAGTGCCACAAGAATGGCATACAATTCAGCCGTAAATATGCTAGCCGAGGGTAATAGATGCCCTCGTACAACGCTGTCTGGAAACACTGCTGCGAATCCGACGCCGTCAGATGACTTTGAACCATTGGTGTATACTGCGATGGCATGGGAATGAGAACGGAAGTGGTCTAGAAAGAAAGAGCGAGAAGCCACCGTAGGTAGTTGGGCTTTCGCGCAAGGTAGAGGAATAGAACAGACACGGACAGCAGGAACTTCCCACGGGGTAGAGGAAAGGGTGAAGCCACATGAACATATAAAGGCGGAAGCTGAAGGGAAGACAAGAGTGAATGCAGACGAAGAGAAAAGGGACGAAGTAAACAGGGGCGACGAACAAATAACGAGCGTCTACTAACATCTGTGACAATCCTATACATGGAAGGATTGCGAAGGTCATGAGAGCGAACATAATAGCGAATGCAATGTGCATCACGACGATCGGACAAGGATGGAATGTTCGATTCTACATAGAGGCTCTCAACCGGGGAAGAACGAAAAGCACCAAGGCATAAGCGTAATCCCTGGTGATGGATGGGATTAAGGATGGAAAGAGTGGCAGGAGAGGCTGCCGAATATATCTGGTCACCATAATCGAGTTTCGATAAAATTAGGGCCGAATGTAAGCGAAGGAGAGTTCTACGATCAGCCCCCCATGAAAGATGTGCGAGGGTTTTAAGGAGGTTCAGCCGGCTATGACAAGTCGCCTTCAGAGAGGTAATGTGAGGTTTCCAGGACAATCTGCGGTCAAACAGGAGGCCGAGAAACCTGACTATCAGGTTCTGGGATACGTGAGCCGTATAGGTACAATGGATGATCAGAGACCACTGAACGTCTAGTGAACGTAATTTGATGAGTTGTGCCACTAGAAAATTTAAACCCGTGAGTGGTGGCCCAATCAGAAACCCGGTTGATGGCATGCTGGAGGGAAACTGCAATGAGGTGACAGTCAGCACCTGCACAAGCTATAGCAAAGTCATCCACATAGAGCGATGACCAAATATTGGATGGGAGAACAGATGCCAGATTATTTATAGCAAGCAGAAAAAGTGTTGTGCTCAGAACACATCCCTGGGGGACACCTTCAGCTTGGACAAATTCCGGGGAGAGTTCATTACTAACCCGGACCCGGAAATGTCTGTCAGTTAAGAAGGCCTTAAGAAAGAATGGTAGGTGTCTAAAACCAAAGAACACATGGAAAAACAGGGTTATGCTCATTGGATCTGCCCCAAAATGGCAAATTTTTCCCAAATTGTAAAGAGATAATGCAATTTAGCTGGTTGTTGTGATATAGATATACAGGTTTGTATCCCTTTATCCGAAATTCTGAAATTCGAAAAGTTCCGAAAACCAAAGTTTTTTAGTGGAGTGTGGAGCGTCAGTCACTGACAGCCAGAATGGCAGGCGTCAGTTGTATCTCACCGCTTATAGTGTTGACAACGTGTGTCTGCTGTTCACTGATATTTTGATTTTTTGTTCATTAATAATGATGGGTCACCACGAAATAGGTAAATAACTTACTTCTGAGATAATGGCCGAAACGCATGCATACCCGAGTACTTGGGGAATTCCCCCCCCCCCAATTTTTTTTTTCTGTTTTCGTAAGCTACGAGTGTCTATTACAGTTTACCCTCGGCTAGATCTGTTTTCTCTCATAAGAGTGACGAGAGAAGGGATAATAAGCCTTATGGTCGGTGGTGTCCCTTGTCCTACCTGCCCAGCAGGCCTTAATATTATGTTACATAGTATTTATTCTGGTGTATTTTTTATGTTTCTATGCTATGGATATTTCTTCTTATGTCATAATAGATCAATTGTGATAGGTAAATAAGCCTTATTATTCATATTAGCATAAGAATAGAACATTTTGTTGGCTGCTGCTCTGTTGCCCGACAACGTAATTTATGCTGTGTCAGCACTTCTTCCCAGAAAGGTTCGATTGGTTCTCTGACTCTATTAGCACCGCCCACTCTGCAACTGATGTCAAATCATGAATTATTATTATTATAGTATTAGAAAGAAAAATATAAAAAATTAATAAAAAAAAAAATGGAAAAAAAAAAAGGAAAATTCATGGCATGTCAGCACACATGCTATGCCAGGTGGCGTCACCACACACGTTATTAATGACCATAATTCCTTGTAGGAACATCATATAACAATGATAATTATACCAGGGTGTTGCCAGAAAGCTCAGCTATTTTTCGGTAAGATTAACTCAATGTTGACATTGTGAACACAGGTGAAAAAGTCCGCATAGACAAAATGGTGAAAATGTGTGATCAGTTAAGTCTTTAAAAATGCGGTCTGTCATAGTGCTGCTTCATCACTTGAGAATCATGTTCCTGGTCTATGATTATCCCAGTATTTTATTTATCAATACAGTATATTACTATATAAATAAACTGTAGTAGTATTTGTAGTCTTTATTTATCCCACTTAGTGTGAGTATTCATATGTTTTTGCTGCAGTGTTAATGTTGGATTATGGGGTGCTGCCCTAGACCCTTCCCCACCTTCATTCTGAAATTCGAAACACTGCTGGCCCCAAGGGTTTCGGATAAAGGGATGGGGACCTGTATTATGTTTAATGCATTGCTTAATGCTACAAATGTTACATAAATAATATTTCTTACCTTAAATAGTGGTTGCTGGTTATGTCAATAATTCTGAACAAGAGTGGAGAAGGATGTTGTGGCCCTACTGGGATGAGGTAGATGGTTGGGGCTTTGGCACTCAAGTTGTTGGTTGTACTGGAGTGAGAAATTTTGTAATCTGTCTCAGGTCTCTTTTTACCCTGAAGTACTTCACACACCTGATGGTAAGACATCATCAGCTGCTCTAAGCCCCATTTCAAACAGTGCTTCTAGATTTGTCAGTGTCCTCTTCAGTGAAAAAAGTCTGCTGATTTAGCAGCAACATGGACCTGCTCAAGTAACTGTTGCAATGTTAACTGTTTTTCTTCAGGTTGTTCTTCCTCATCTTTCTATGTTATCTGCCTCCCTTGTATCTGTGCATTGAGCTCTGTCAACATTTCCTCTGGACTTCTGTCTTCATCATTATCTTCTAAGAGCTCATTTGCATCATCATCTTGCAAATCTTCAAAGTCCTCACCTTGTAATCTACTTGCCAGCTGAACTTGTATTTCCTGCACCTGATTCTCAAGTGAGGGAAAACCTGTGAAAGTATTCACCACACTAGGCCATAACTTTCCCCAGCCTGCTTTTAATGTTAATTGAGGCACTTTGTTCCATAGACTTCTGACATAGCTGATGACATCTGCAATATTAAATTTATGCCAAAAGGTTGGTACTGCAAGCTCGGAGTCAGCATTCATTGCTGCAACGTTTCATCATCACTTTTTTTTGTGTAGTTACACTTGAATGACCTAATAACTCCATGATTCAAGGTTGCATTAAAGATATTGTATGTGGTACTAAAAATACAACTTTTACATGTGGGTGTACATCTTGGAATGATCAAGAGTGAAGAGAACCTTGAAGGCAAGGTTCTTGCTGCATTGGTAAAACATGACTTTAAGCATAAAGTGATGTTAAACTAGTCAATAAATAAATCTTCCATCATCCATGCTGACAGGTTTGACCTCTAAAAACTGGCAAAATGGTTTTATTTACACCTTTCAAAGAACGGGGAAGTCTTGAATTGGTAAATAACCATGGGCTGACACTTAAAATCATTTAATGCATTACTGCAAAAGAGGAAGCTGCAGCAATCCTTTGCTGCCTCGAATCCCAGTGCACTTTTCTTGCTGACATCTTCCAATACACACTTGTCTCATCAGCATTAAACACTTGCTGTGGCTCATAGCCACCCTTAGAAATAATTTCCTGCAATTCTGCAGGGAAATTACCAGCTGCTGTGTGATCAGCTAAAGCACTTTCACCACAGAACTTAATATACAGTGGACCCCCGAGTTTCGTAAACCCCGGAAATCGTACAATTATGTAAGTATAATATTGTAAGTGCTTGTGGAAGTGTATTTTAGGGGGTCTGAAATAGATTAACCTATGTGACATTTTACCTTAAGGGAGTAAATTCGTTCGGTAATGGCACTTGAGCAGACTTAAGGAGTGAAGTTTTTACGAAACTCGGGAGTCCACTGTATTAACTTATTATGCAACTTGAACTTGTGCAACCAGCCTATCCTAAACACACTCTTGTTCAGGCCTTCCTCATGACACACTGTTTTATAGTACTCTAAGGTTTTTTCCTTATTAAGATGAAATTAAGTGGTGCACCTTTCTTTGTTTTTTGTTCGGTCTACTCAGTCAATAAGTTTTCTGTCTTATTTAGCTGATGTGACCTATGTGTCATTCTTTTCAGGAGGTGACAACCTGGTTTATTCATTGCACAAGCCTGTATATTTTCTTCATTCCTTTTAATTAAATGAACTGATGCTTCATAAAGGCCATTGGCTCTCGCCATCTCCACCACACGTGCACCACTTTTAAGCTTATCTAATGTATCGATTGTCTTCATAACACCAAGCCTTGAATGCTTAAACTTTTTCTTGCAACTTCCAGCATCACTCACATTCCTCTTGGGTGCCATTGGTTACTATGCAAACACAAGATATGATGAAAAGATCAAAAATCAATTCACAAACACAGAACTAAGAATGCTGTGGGACATGCATGTATGGAGAAATGAGATGTGAGAGGATTGGGGGGGAAAGAAGGGAGGACGTGAAGCCTTCCCCACAAAGACAATGGCCTGACCCACAGGCTGGCTGTCCATGGGACAGGAAAAAGCTCCACCAGTCCAGTCCTGCAGCACTCCAAAATTTTCTCCTAAAGTTGCAGTCATAAATGAATTTCAGAGTCACAATAAAAAGAATGCCACAATTTTGTAATTGTTGTACAGTGGACCCTCGGTTTTCGTTGAAAATTCATTCCAGAATGCTGTTTGAGTGGCATTACCGAACGAATTTATTCCCATAAGGACAAATGTAAATTAGATTACAGTGTAGTCGTTTCAGAACCCCCAAAATACACTTACAAAAACTCTTACAAAAATACATTTACATAATTGTTCGAGTTTGGAGGTGAACGAAAACAGAGGGTCCACTGTATACTGAAAACGTCTTAATTGACAGTCCAGTCCAGCCTACACACACACACACGGGACTACGTGGGCATGAAGAACTTCCTGAACGGGGTTCAGTGGGACAGAGAACTGGCAGGGAAGTCAGTAAACGAGATGATGGAATATGTGACAACAATACGCAAGGAAACTGAGGAGAGGTTTGTACTCAAGGGTAACAGGAATAATGAAAAAGCCAGGATGAGCCCGTGGTTCACCCAAAGGTGCAAGCAGGCCAAAACCAAGTGTGCTAGGAATAGGAAGAAGTATAGAAGGCAAAGGACCCAGGAGAATAAGGAGAGCAGTCATAGAGCCAGAAATGAATATGCACAGGTAAGAAGGAAGGCCCAACGACAATATGAGAATGACATAGCAGCGAAAGCCAAATCTGACCCAAAGCTGTTGTAAAGCCAAATCAGGAGGAAAACAACAGTCAAGGACCAGGTGATCAGGCTAAGGAAGGAAGGAGGAGAGATCACAAGAAACGACCATGAAGTATGCGAGGAACTCAACATGAGATTCAAAGAAGTGGTCACAGAGGAGACAGAAGGGACTCCAGAAAGATGGAGAGGTGGAGTATACCACCAAGTGCTGGACACAATACATGCAACCGAGGAAGAAGTGAAGAGGCTGCTGAGTGAGCTAGATACCTCAAAGGCGATGGGGCCGGACAACTTCTCTCCATGGGTCCTGAGAGAGGGAGCAGAGACGTTATGTGTACCACTAACAACAATATTCAACACATCTATCAAAACAGGGAGATTACCTGTTTGTTTGTTTGTTTGTTTGTATGGAAGACAGCAAATGTAGTCCCAATTTTTAAAAAAGGAGACAGACACGAAGCACTAAACTACAGATCAGTGTCACTGACATGTATAGTATGCAAAGTCATGGAGAAGATTATCAGAAGAGTGGTGGAGCACCTAGAAAGGAAGGAGCTTATCAACGACAGCCAGCATGGTTTCAGGGATGGGAAATCCTGCTTCACAAACCTACTGGAGTTCTATGACAGGGTGACAGCAGTAAGACAAGAGAGAGAGGGGTGGGTAGATTGCATTTTCTTGGACTGTAAGAAGGCATCTGACACAGTTCCACACAAGAGATTAGTGGAAAAGCTGCAGGACCAAAGCAAGAATAACAGGGAAGGCACTGCAATGGATCAGGGAATACCTGTCAGGAAGACAACAGCGAGTCATTGTACATGGCGAGGTGTCAGAGTGGGCGCCTGTAACGAGTGGGGTGCCAGAGGGATCAGTCCTAGGACCAGTGCTGTTTCTGGTATTTGTGAACGACATGACAGAAAGAATAGACTCCGAAGTGTCCCTGTTTGCAGATGATGTGAAGCTGATGAGAAGAATTCAATCGGACGAGGACCAGGCAGAACTACAGAGATCTGGACAGGTTGCAAGTCTGGTCCAGCAATTGGCTCCTGGAGTTCAACCCCACCAAGTGCAAAGTCATGAAGATTAGGGAAGGGCAAAGAAGACTGCAGACAGAGTACAGTCTAGGGGGCCAGAGACTACAAACCTCACGGAAGGAAAAAGATCTTGGGTTGAGTATAACACCAGGCACATCTCCTGAGGCGCACATCAACCAAATAACTCCTGCAGCATACGGGCGCCTGGCAAACCTAAGAACAGCATTCCAACATCTTAATAAGGAATCATTCAGAACTCTGTACACTGTGTACGTTAGGCCCATATTGGAGTATGCAGCACCAGCTTGGAACCCACACCTAGCCAAGCACGTAAAGAAACTAGAGAAAGTGCAAAGGTTTGCAACAAGACTAGTCCCAGAGCTAAGGTGTATGTCCTATGAGGAGAGGTTAAGGGAAATCAGCCTGATGACACTGGAGGACAGGAGAGATAGGGGGGACATGATAACGGCATATAAAATACTGAGAGGAAGTAAAACAAGTGTTCAGTGATCAAGAGTGACGGTAAGAGAGTGAAACAAGTCTTCAATAGTGAGAAAGAGTCATCTGAGAGTCTCAGATGACAAGGTGGACAGAGACAGAATGTTCCAGAGATGGGACACAGCAACAAAGCTACACAGTTGAAGACTCAGATGAATCACAGGGATGTTAGGAAGTATTTCTTCAGTCACAGAGTGGTCAGGAAGTGGAATAGTTTGAGAAGCAATGTAGTGGAGGCAGGATCCATTCATAGCTTTAAGAAGAGGTATGATAAAGCTCATGGCGCAGGGAGAGTGACCCAGTAGTGGCCAGTGAAGAGGCGGGGCCAGGAGCTATGAATCGACTCCTGCAACCACAACTAGGTGAGTACACACACACACATTCACACACACTTGCACTCTTGCTCACTCACACTCTTACACTCTCTCTCATGCACACACGTTACACAGCCCCGGTGGCCTAGTGGTAAAGCTCTCGCTTCACGCACGGAGGGCCCGGGTTCTATTCCCGACGGGGCAGAAACATTTTGAAGTGTTTCCTTACACACACACACTCACACACATACATACAACAGGCCTAGTGTCAAATCGACATGTGCCTAGGACAAAATGGTAACTAACGTGCGCACACACACATAGATATTATATACATGATGCAATAATCTCAATCGAGTGGTCACTGGTGCAAATCATGGCACCTTCTGCATCACAACCAACACTGACTGTCAAAAGCAATGCAATAATGAAATGGAAATGGAGGTTAGCCCAGACAGGTGTCTGTGGACACATCCCAGGAAGGAAAGAGCTACCAGGCTCCCCAGCTCGACTAATTGTTGAACGATAGGTGCCAAGAGGCTCAAGGAAATATTTAACCCTTTCACTGTCGAGACCCCTGCTCACAAACTTGCTCTCAGTGTTGAAGAATTTAAAAAAAATGATTTTTTCTTATGAAATGATAGAGAATCTTTGCCCAATGGTAATGAAACCAAAAGTATGAAATTTGATGGAAAACTTATGGAATTACGGTCTCGCAAATTTAGTGATCTCGGCAATTTTGCCCACTTTAACCCCTATTTTCAGCCAATTCCATTGTTCCAGTCGATCAAACTCATAGCTATTTTGCTAGAACTCCTTTTGTTCTATTGATTGAGTACAAGAAACTGCCCATTTACCAATTTCAACTACCCAATAAAGTGATCAGAAATTGGTAATTTGGCCAATTTCATACACAATTCAAGAAAGGCCAATTTCAAAATAGGGTCCAGAATTAACAATGCAAACATTCCTAGCACTAAAATAACATTTTCTCTGTTCATTAGTCACATCTCCAGGCCTTTATTATATTACGCTTGCTTTCCATTTTGAATTTTTATTCTCACAAAAAATAGATTTACTGTTATGCAGACTACTGCATTATTGTAAAAATGGTATAAATAATATCAGCGCATTTGTGAAAGCATATTACATACACCAGTTGATGTGTATTGGATGTGTGACGCGATTTGTTTACTCTTGAACATCGGCAAAAATCGAACATTTCCGCTACTTTGGGCTCAATCTCTATTTCTGTAATATATATTTCATTCTATCAAATGAGACCAAGAAAACGAGAATACAACCATAAATACCATATGAAAATACACTGCAAAATCACTGTTTTAAACCAAAAACACGGTCGGAGTTTTTTTCTCATTATGCACTGCATGCTGCACGATTTTTTTTATACTGCGCACACTGAACACTCAGACCCATTCTCTCATATGTAGGCCTACCAGTTGCTAGAATTTTGGCGTAGTATTACGGGACCGACAGTGAAAGGGTTAAGAACATAAAAAAAAAAAGACAGCCCAGCCCATAAGCATTAAAGGTATGGTAAATGGAAGAATATACGTACAGTCAACCCTTGGTTTTCAATTTTAATCCGTTCCAGATGGATCAGCTAAAACCAAAATTGGTGAAAACCAAAACTATTTTCCCCATAAGAAATAATGGAAATTCAATTAATCCGTTCCAGAAACCCAGAAGTTTGGAAAAAAAAAAATTGGGGGACCTTAAAGATAGATTTACATGCACAAATGAATGAACTCTTATGTGGCACTTACCTTTATTGAAGACTGATGTTGCTGGATGGAAGAGAGGGAGGAGGGGAGAAGGAAGAGACCCTATTTTTTGGAAGGGGAATCCCCTTCCATAAGGAATTTAGGTACCAAGTCCTTATCCGGGGTCACTTCCCTGCATGCCTGCTACACTCCCTCCCTGCCTGCTACACTCCCTCCCTGCCTGCTACACTCCCTCCCTGCCTGCTACACTCCCTTCCAGCCTGCTACACTCCCTCCCAGCCTGCTACACTCCCTGCATACATGCTACACTCCCTGCATACATGCTACACTCCCTGCATACATGCTACACTCCCTGCATACCTGCTACACTCCCTGCATACATGCTACACTCTCTGCATACCTGCTACACTCCCTGCATACATGCTACACTCCCTGCATACATGCTACACTCCCTGCATGCCTGCTACACTCTTAAACTCCATCATGTTTCTCACTTTCTTTACCAAAGAACTGGCACTAGGAGCTTTCTTTGGGCCCATGGTAGCTTATTTAGTAGTCACACACAATAATCAAGGGCCAAAAACAATGAATTGTTAATAAATGTTTTGTATGAACTCCTGGGATGATGTTCACTTAAGCATAAACAATGCTACACTGTGTGACAATGTGCGTGGGTGGCGGTCTAGCGGGCTTTGTATGTGCGGGGCACTGGTGGACAGGTTCCGTATCATCGGTGAAAACTGAGACAATTTTTCCACGAAAAAAGTGATTGAAAACCAAAATCGGTGAAAACTGAGACAACTGAAAACCAAGGGATGACTGTATAGCTAATGACATTTGAAATATAAAAATAGGGCCATTGAATACCCATACATTTTGTTTTAAAGAGCAATAACTCATTTTTCTCATGTTTATGCCATTGTCACTAACAATCCACACTATATTCCAGAACATAAGGATTACCTCAATTATTTTTAGAACTGATTATAAAAAATGAGATATTTTACAATAGGAAGGGGGAAAAGAGAGGATTGATATATCCTAGATACTGGTATTTATATTAGTATAATACAGACTTAACAAGCATATTTCTTACAAAGTAATATTTACAAAACTTACACACACCATGTCAGGACAAAACCTTGAGAGCATAGACCTAACTGGACGCTATAACTTGACGACTCTCAGCGTGTGGGGCTGCCCCTTATCACTCTGCATCTCCACATTGTGCTTCTCTACACTGTGTGGCGAGGTCAGCTATGATTGACCTGGGAGAATCCTCCAGTAAGGCTAAATTTTAAGGTGATGTGTATAGAAAAATTAAACTGTGGAGGACTCGGCCTGAGGTCGGACATCACTGTCCTCGCCACAGGACTTTGCGAGGACGTGCAGCTTTGCTGGGTCCTGGAGCCTGTCAGCGTTGGTGCCCCATTAAGGGTGCCCTGCTACACGGTGATTTTAGCTGTTGTCACCTTAAGGGCCTACCTGGCTGGCCCTGGCTACACATGGGCTGCAGGAAAAGGTAAGGGTTATGAAGGCCTCCTCGTTGGCTTGTGAGAATCGCCAAACTTTGTAGACGTTGGGTGCGATCAGAAAAAGAAAACTTATAGTCGCTTGGATTTTCAGTGATGCTGCCCGGCTAGTCAAAAGAGTGTCACATATAATCCAAATGATCAAGAATTCATTTTCAGATCCACCCGGCATATATTCTAAGTGGCTGCTGTAATAAGAAGACAGCAATGAAGATGAGTCCATGAATGGAGGAAAGACTTGTACAAAACAGGCTGTATAAAATGGGACTGCACTACCAAGAATATTTAAATCACTGTATATATTCTGCTTCTAACAATATTTAAAGCTATAATTAACTTTCCTTGATAATTCCATGCCTAAATAATGCCCAACTTTCATTTAGATTATATAACTCAGAAAATAATTGATCAAAAATAGGTTAGATCTGGTATCAAGCAGCAAAGAATGGAAATTACATTGAATCAGATTTTTAAATACAAACAATTATGAAATGTGCGATGAATGGAATGTTTTAATTTCAGGAAGTGTGGTCATCAGCATATTGTGCTTCTATCACCTCAATTCAAGGCCCTCCCACCACCTCAGCTGTTTTATTTAAATATATGTATACCCAAGATGTAGCTTCATGAGCACTCTAATGATAGTACACTTTAGTTACCCTTAATTAATAAATATTATATATGCTCATTCTGCTACTACAAAATTTCAGTATTTTTGTAGTTTTCTATGGACCTTGAATACATAACTATTTCTGTGGTCAAGTCTTATAAATACTGTATGATAATCAGCATTCTGAGTATGGTCTACCAAGGTCTTTCTAATCTCACAAAAAATTTTGTAGCTGAAGGATGGGATGTTTTGTTTGCTGTAAAATGCATCTGACCATAGAATTTGCCTCACCATTTACCAAATATGTGTATTTATACTTGCTTTTAGATTTTAGCAAAACAGCATTATCACCAATGATGAAATTACATTTATACTATAGTGTATTGTGATACACTGGCGGTGAGGTTGCAAGTGAAGCGCTCAATACTGACTGCTACACTAAGTTGGTTACTTTTACTTCTCAGTAGGTTGGACTTTATTCAAAAACTTATTAATGGCCCAAGCATGTCCTCGCTGACTGTAGTATTTTAGTGTAAAATGATGCAAGCATATGAAAAATATTAAAAATACTTGTACTTTTAATTATCCATGGTTCTTTCTGTGCTGCTAGTGGGAGACTGGTGTCCAAGCAGGGGCAGTCAAAGCTTACCCATTAATAATGAAAATCGACCAAATTAGTGAGCAGTTACCTAGAATGGAAAACACTTATGCCCAATTTTGAATGATATTACATGTCTCATAGAAAGCCAAGCACCAGTGTTTACAAGTTCATCATGAATGGTGATAAGTGTGTGTTCAAGAGAGTTGATTTACTACCAAGCTACATATACCTAACTTTATAATTATTAGCAGTCATGAGAACATAAACAGTTAAAGTTGCTGTCAGACACTTTGAATCAGATTCTCATGACACAGTGTTGGTATAGTTCTCGTAGGCTCACATAGGAGTTCATCACTCTTGATAGTTAAAAGTAACTTAGAATTGATAGTTCAAGCTAAGTAACTCAGAACTTATACTACAATTATATATTTGTGTAGAAATTCTTTATGAGCAGGAACAAAAGTAGTAATAAAATAACTACCAGATGGTCATACCAAGACTGATTACATAAATATTCGGCTGGAAGAAATATGGTATTCTTCTTGAATACACCTAAAGAAGACTGGTTGATATCACGGTTGAGGTGTGGGTGATAGAGAATGAGTTCAGGTGACGTCAGGGCTCCTGGTCGCTCTGCTGAGGTGTGGGAGTGATGGAGAATGACAGTTCAATGGATGAAGTCACAGCTCCTTGTTGCCTGGTGACGCAGTTGTATCCCTGAAGTTTTAGCCACCTTTCATGAACATCAGTTTCAACCTCACTTCACACACTTTTTTTTTCACTTAAATATTTAATGGTGTAAATCTTTTTTTTTTTAGTAAATATAAGATTACATTGGTAGTAACAACATAACGTTGGTAAGGCTGGCCAACACAGTCAGTGCAGTGATGACACATTTACTCTGTCCTTAGGTACAGTCCCAAGTACACAAACGCTGCGGCAAACAGGGCTCCGCCTTAGGAAAAAAAATTCAGTTTTTGCTGTTGCAAGCGTGCAGACTTTGTTATTCCTAGGTCAGCGCTCTACGGACGATTTCAATTTGGAGAAGCTTTCCACTGTCAATTGTTGCAAAACCAAATCATTTTGGCATGCTACAGACTCGCATGGGAAATAATTAATGGTTGTCGGTTTCGTCACTTTGGCTATACCCTATAAAACACTCTAAATGTGGTATAAAATGAGAATAACATAGTTGCAAGCAATAATTCACAGTACTGTACCTTAATCCACCAAAAATCAGATGATGTTAGGAAGCCTATCGACAAGAAAATTTGAAAGCTGAAAGTATCTTTTCGCATTTTCAGAAGAAACCATCCCTGGACAAAACACGACACTGATCATACCAGCAAGCACTATCTAGTTCATTCGTCCTTAGGGGTAAAACAAGTAACTTCAAAGTTTGTCTGCTTACCATACATAATTATATGGACAAGGTTTATCTAATCACATTGGCAATCATACTCTAACCGTTTGTCATAGCATTATGCATCCCTAACATTATTCTGTCCTGATGAGCAAATGTTCTTGACGGAACGCGGATCCTGGTCACAAGGGCCGCCTGGCAGGAAGGGTGGTGGCAGTAGGGCGCTGGTTCTGGCGGCACTACCAGTGGGGGCCCTGGACTACGTGGCCAGCTCTGGTGAGCCAAGCTGTTGTGTCTCAGGATCCGAAGTGCTGCGCCCATTGGACACATTGCCTTGGGGCGAATCCCGGCCACCCCGGCCACTTGATAGGTTCTTGCCTTCTGATTGGGACACGTCACTCTCTACGTCGCTCTCAGTCTGTAACACGTCAACTGTCACTCAGCCCCGTAGATTATAATATGACTAAATACAAAAATGAACATGAGGGACTTTTTAAAACACCTTACAGTATAAAGTTTTTTGCGGTGATGTATTGACGTAATCAACTGCTGCACAATTCAAGCATCTGTGAAATCATGAGAATAAAGATTTTGATAAATACGTTGCAAACTGAAGGCCATTTCCAGCTTATGGACCTGACAAATTATTGCTAATTAAGAAAATATAATTGAAAACTAGTCTATAGCATATATATCACAATAAACAAATGTGGATCTTGTGTTAAACTCTGTTAATGTGAGAAGTGTGTGTGTGTGTTTGACTATCTATTTGTACTAATTGTAGCTACAGCAGCAGAGCTATACGTTACTTGTCATGTCTTGTCTTAAATGTTTATAACATTTTTTTAAATATTTTCATTGATCTGTGTTTTGTGGATGTTACAGTTACCTACATTACTGTAAGAAGTGTAGGGGATTTAAATGTAGTAATCTACATTAATGCTAGGATTACTTGTACAGTGGACCTCTGGTTTTCGTGATGCTCCAAACTCGAACAATTATTTTAGTGTACAGGTACCATGCGACTTACGACCGAGCTTGGTTCCGACCAACCGGTCGTAGGTCAAAATGGACGCAAGTCGAACCTTACTAGTGAATATCAAAATCACAGTTATTGTAATGATTTTATTTAATGTTTTATTTTGGTATTTCATTTTTTACTTTTTTTTATGCTGTTAGTACTGTATTTTATACTGTAAGGTTTAAGAGAAACACCGTGTACAGCACAAACAGTTGATTATTTCCCAGAACATTTGCATAGAAATCATGGTCGTAAGTCGAGTGGTCGTATGTTGAGCAGGTTGTAAGTCGGATGGTAGGTGTATTTTTGTAAGTGCTTTTGGAAGTTTATATTTGGGGGTCTAAAAGGACTAGTCTAATTTACATTATTCCTTATGGGAACAAATTTGTTTGGTAACGGCACTTGAACAGCATTCTGGAACGAATAAATCACGAACACCGGGGGTACACTGTAGTTACAGAACCCAAGCAATGATTATCACGTCATGTGCTCAATGCCTTGAATTTTTTTTTTTTGTACTTTTTGAAATTTGCTCATGTGGGAAATATAATGGCTTGCTTTTCTTCTGAGTTTAATCTACATTTCTCCAATATTTTTCACTCCAGTAAGCTGGTATAGTATAGCAGTGTGACAATAGGGACCAGGACCTCAAGTATCTTCCATGTATATATTACTGTATTAGGTATTTATCTTCATTCTAGAGAGAACAATCCAAGTGCTTTGAGGCATTTTCAACAGTTCTGTGATTAGATGTTTTACTGATTCTATACTGGTACTGTATGACCGTTGTACATTTTCCAACTCTGCCTTGACTATTCTGAGCCCCTTTTTTTTTTCTTTTTCTATTCTCTTTCTTTTGTCTTGTTTATCCCCATTCCTAATAAAGATTTGCAGTGGAAATATTTAGCTTCTTACATGAAATAGTAGGCATTTTTAGTCACAGTACACTACAGGCAGGGCCAGGAGTTATGTCTCGACCCCTACAACCACAAATAGGTGAGTACATTTTAGGGTGATAGAAGCTTCAGTTCTTCCCTAAGCAGCACTTTCCTCTTAATAACATACTTATGCATTTCCTGTGGTGTTTATGACATTCAAATCCATATTTACATGTTCCTCTAGCATAGTACAGCGAAACCTCGGTTTTTGTACACCCCAGTTTTCGTAGGATTCTGTTTTCGGCGACATTTTTCGTCAAAATTTTGTCCCAGTTTTCATACATCACCTCGGTTTTCGTAGTTGAAAATGGTCCGTACCAAACGCATCCGCCTGCCCGCCCGCATCACTCGGCCACTCAAGTGCCGAGTGACTCAGTCTGCCTTTGTTTATTGTTGAGTGAGCATCGCCCTGCGCGTTCATCCGAAACATTTCGTAATAATCCATTTTTTTTGTGCTTGTTTATTGAGTGCGACTGCTAAATAAGCCACCATGGGGCCAAAGAAAGTTCCGAGTGCCAGCCCTTTGATAAAGAAGGCGAGAAACACCTTCAACTGGAACAGCAACAGAGGAGGAGGAAGAGAGAGGGAAGAATGTGCCTTTTTCAGTGATTAAGGACATGTGTACAAAGTGGAGTGAGTTGCAAAGTTTTGTGGAGAAATATCACCCTAACAAAGCTGTTGCAAGCCGTGTCTGCAATATGTTCAATGACAATGCCTTGTCCCATTTTAGGCAAATCTTAAAGAGATGCCAGAAACAAACCTCTCTGGACAGATTTTTTGTGTGACGGGGTACAGTGACTCTCAAGCTGGTCCTAGTGCCAGTAAAAGACAAAGAAGGGAAGTAACCCCGGATAGGGCCTTGATACCTGAAGTCCTTATGGAAGGGGATTTCCCTTCCAAACAATAACCTCTCCTCCTCCCTCTCCCCTCCTCGCCGTCTTCCATACGCCAACAAGAGTCTTCAGTAAAGGTAAAAGTGATGTTAAATGTTCATTTATCCATTTCATTAGACATTTATATTTATTTCTCATTGTTTTCTGTATGTAAAACTATAGTAATTCTCTATAAAATGTATTTTTTGTTAATATTTTTGGGAGTCTAGAACGGATTAATTGGATTTACATTATTTCTTATGGGAAATATTGCTTCAGTTTTCGTCAGACTTTCTGGAACGAATTAGTAATCACGAAAACCAAGGTTCCACTGTATTTGCATTTTTCCTGTTGTCACTTTTTGTGACAACTTCTATACTTCGTGCTTCTGTTTGGTTTTCACTTTGCTTTGTATCAGTATCTAGCTTTCCTTCACTTCCTTCTCTTCTTTTATTGTTATGCTACTTTCTACTGGTATTCTGTGATCTTCATTGGTTATTTTAACCTTTTTCTATCTTCGAGCAGTTCAAGTATGTTTTCCTGAACGTGGGTGTTTTCTCTTTTCTCATGTGTGCTGTTATGGAGAGCTTTGCCAATTTTTCATAGATAAGAGGTAGGCTTTCTAAGAAATTTAATTTTTCTTAAGAAATACCAAATTAGTTACCTTTTCTCACACTTGTTTATCTTCCATACAAATTCATGGTCTTTTCCTCCCCATCAATTGTTCTAACATTTGTTTATATCCAGTATATTTCTCACCTGAGATACTGGCACTCCCAGCACTATTAGTGGTTCTCATATTCTGTTAAACTTCCTGGCTATATCTTTTTTTCACATTTACACTAATTTTTTCATGTGCTTAGTTTTTATCAGATTTCACTCATTTTAGTCTTATTCAATTTATAAATATACACTCTTTCTATTTCTAAGACAAATGATTTTTTTTTTCAAAATCTTGCCACACCCATGCAGGAAATTTAATTTCCAGGTGTGCCACAGTTAAAGGGTTAAAATATTGTATCTTGGCCACTATGTGACTTGTTAATGGTTCAACTCGAACAGAAACAGTCGCATGTTTCAATCTCCTAAGTGAGGGCTATTTGCATGTTGTTCTAGTTATGATATTGTGACTTTTTATTCTTTCTGAGGAGGAAAGGTCTCTTTCCCTTTAACTTTACTTTAATCTAGTCAGTTAGCTTGCAATTTAATGGTCTAATGGGGACTGGGAAGTGGATGACAGGTAATCACAATTGTGATGGACAGAGATGAAATTGTTTTGCTGTGATCATAACAATAATGGACAATTCTATAACTAGTGTACTTTGTCCATTGTTTTAAAATCAACTGATCCATCAGATTTTGTCCCAAATTCTCAAAGTTTATTAAATTAAGGTCTGTTAAATTGAGGGTTTACTGCTACTGTAAATTCCTTTCATTTTGAAATTCTAAGGTATAATTGCTGCCATTTTACATTTTCACTATATTTATGGTTTTGTATACAAACAATTGAGATAGCTAAGGATAACTGAGGTTACAGGCATGTGCTGTGTACTGTACAGAGTTATGATTGAGGGCAAACACAGGAAGATTTTGTCCAAATATCCATAATTGTTCAAACAGAGCAGATGTGTATACTTTCATTGTGCAGTGCTTGTGTTAATTATGAAATGCCTTACACATTCAACTTATGAAAGAAATGACTGATGTCTGCAAACACCAGAGATATTTAAAAGCTTGAGTTTTTAATTTACATTTGAAAAAGGATTTCCAAATCTACATTTGCTGGGGAGAATAAATGATTCATGAGTGTAAATGTTTATTAATGGTGTTTTTGAGTACAGGTTTTCTATTAGCTTAATTGAAAAAATAAGTACAGTGGTACCCCGACTTACGATATTTTTTCATTCCAGAATGCTGTTCAAGTGCCATTACCAAACAAATTTATCTCCATAAGAAATGATGTAAAATAGACTAGTCCTTTTAGACCCCCAAAATTACACTTACAAAAACATTTAAAAAAATAAACTTACATAAAAGGGTGTGTTTGGGGACCATCGTAAGTCGGGGTACCACTGTACAATGTTTAGTTCACTGGTAGTTCATGTATTTTTAATGTTCAAATTTTTAACAAAACAATTGGGTTAATGACTCATTAGGAGGGTGAAATGTATCAAGGTTATTTTATATATAGTACAATACAAAAAAAAAAAAAAAATATATATATATATATATATATATATATATATATATAATATATATATATATATATATATATATATATATACGTATATATATATATATACGTATATATATATATATACGTATATATATATATATACGTATATATATATATATACGTAATATATATATATATACGTATATATATATATATACGTATATATATATATATACGTATATATATATATATACGTATATATATATATATACGTATATATATATATATACGTATATATTATATATACGTATATATATATACATATATATGTATATATACGTATATATTATATATACGTATATATTATATATACGTATATATATATATACGTATATATAGTATATATACGTATATATATATATATACGTATATATATATATATACGTATATATATTATATATACGTATATATATATATATACGTATATATATTATATATACGTATATATATATATATACGTATATATTTTATATATACGTATATATATTATATATACGTATATATATTATATATACGTATATATATTATATATACGTATATATATATATATATACGTATATATAATATATATACGTATATATATATATATACGTATATATATTATATATACGTATATATATATATATACGTATATATATATATATATACGTATATATATTATATATACGTATATATATGATATATACGTATATATATTATATATACGTATATATATTATATATACGTATATATTATATATACGTATATATATATATATATATATATATATATATATACGTATATATATATACGTATATATATATATATATATATATATATGTATATATGTATATATATATATATATATATATATATATATATATATATATATATATATATATATATATATATCACACACACATACATACATACACACATACATACATACATACATACATACAGTGGTACCTCGAGTTACGATGGTCCCCAAAATCGCCCTTTTATGTAAGTTTATTTTTTTAAATGCTTTTGTAAGTATATTTTGGGGGTGTAAAAGGACTAGTCTATTTTACATTATTCCTTATGGGGATAAATTCGTTTGGTAATGGCACTTGAACAGCATTCTCAACGAAAAAATATCATAACTCGAGGTACCACTGTATATATATATATATGAAGTTAGAGACAAACAAACACACACACCTGTTTTCCTGGAGGGAAGGGGGAGAGTCTCTCCGAGGTATCTGAGCCACATGAGGATGACTCAGAGAGTTCGGTGGTGAATTTGCGACCCACCCTGGGAGAGGCAGGCGGTCGACGGCTGCACACCTGCGCCTGGATGTGTTCACATATTCGCCGGAACCGTCGGATGTTTCCTGAAAATTGTCCTTGTGAGATAGAGCCCTGGGCAAGGCCTCTAGCATGCAAGCAATGCAACTAAACACTGGGCGGAAAAAATCTAGAAAAAATGTTTGACAAAACTTCCTAAAACAGTATGATTATTTGCCATGCAAATTAAGCTTGAATTTTTCTAAAGTATTTCACCAAAAATATTTATTTGCTATTAAATACTAAAAAAATGTTGGTATATGATAAAATCAATTAATATTTATCAAAAAAATCTATTCAATAGATTTTGTAGCAAATTTGTACAAAAAAAGATACAGTACTTGTAAAATCACAAAAGGATGCTAGAGTAATACAATTCTGCCAACAGTTATAAAAAAAACAGTGGCCAAAAAACTAACAGATACGAGAGAAGATAAGGTACAGCACTGCAGTTCATATGAGACACACACACACACACAGGTTTATATAGTGTGTATACAGCTGTAGTGTGTATACTGCAGGTACAGTAACTGTATACAGACACATATGGAAGAGAGTGCATTAGAGAATCTTCAGCCTCTCATTGATATTAGAAGGGTTACTAAGACAACAGCTGTTTAAAGAAGAGCACGCACTCCTAAGTACGTTTTATTTTTATACCAGCGGCTAATGAATACTCCCTCCCCTCCTCCCTCAAACCTTTATTAATTTGCTAGATATTCTACTTTTTACACCAACTCCTTTTTTGGTGATCACTGAATCACTGAGCTGAGCATGACGAATGACTACAGCCATCTTCCAGCCATGAAGGACAGCATACTACCATAAATTATGATGAATCTAGTGCTACATGGCAGAGGGATGCTTACGTTAAAGGGATATAAGTGTGAAGGGCGGGTTAATGTGCTAAGAGTCAAGTCAAAGTTGATATAACAAGTCAAATTCAGCTAAGTCATAGTGCACTGAAGGAAGGACTTTAAAGAATAGAGGCTTCCAGGATGAGGTCATCAGGACTATGAAGGAGAGGTTGGAAATATATTTTACATGCTCTTTAAAAACCAGGACAATCATTCAAAGGTAGTAATGGTAGACTAGTAGCAAAGGCAGTTGTATGGTAGTGTAGACCAGCCGTTGAGACAGGTAGTATATCTGTTAATGGTTCCAAGGATTATCACCTATGTGACCCAGTCTCAAATGGGGCCTAAATTGAAAATAACAATATACCAAGAACTATTAAGAAACAAAGGAGAGTATAGATTATACTAAATGTATGGTAAGTAAGAATTTGTAAAATTATCTGTTATCTTATGCATTCATGAGACAAAAGAAAGACCAGAAATTCCGCAAAAGTGCAAAACATCTAACAGGTTTCCAATTCACACTCGTGGCAGGATGGTAATACTTCCCAGAAAGGCTGATGTCTACCAACTTACTATGTTGTGTAATACAGACCTGCAGCTGGAACAAATGTGCTGAAACTTATTAACACCTTACGTTATGGTACTTAATTATAATTTTTTTTGTTGAAACCACATAACCCATCATATGAACCACATTACCGTACTTTACCTAAGAGAACACTGGTAAAAAGTACACCTCAACCAGACTCAAAGAATTCCTCAGCTGTACACAATTCCTACACAACTTGCTCTAATATTTGACAAAAAAAATATCAGAGCAACATATTAAGAGAACATTCCCATTCTTTGTCAGTTAAGTAGAGAGAGGGACTTAAAGTGTGGATGAGTGTACAAGCTCACCTTAAGTTTGATAAGCTTTAAGCTGTGAAGCGGGATACTACGAAAAAAAATACGCGTGTTGGTTCATTACCCATCATACCAGAGAGGAGGATGAAGTTAATTGCGTAGAGCGGGTTGGGGTCATTGGGAGAACACACCGGCGTGATATCCACTTGGAACCTGACGTGGCGCTGGAACATGGCGGGACCCGTACTGCCGCGTTTGTACTCCACACGGAAACTCATGGGTGATGTTACACTGTGGCTCAGCTCTGCCACCTGCAACTCCAATGTGCGCCTTGTTAGTTTCCGGATTCCACACCTACTTTAGTGTTTGGGGCCCTCCATGCGCTATTTTATAATGAAAAGGTTTAGCGCCTTTTTTGATATGAGAATAATAATTTATACTATAGTATTGAGAATACCTCCCACTTCCTTTGGCCTGTGTAGTGCTAAGACCCCACAGCCAGTGCATTTAGGACTCCTTCAGCCTGTGGTACATCACTTAATCTCCAGAATAACACCACAACCTTAGTTTTGATCCTCCCTGTTGACCTCCACAACTCTTCGCACCAACCTCATTTTTGACCGTCTTTATTAACCTCCACAATTCTGGCTCAGTTATTAGTTTTGGCCTCCATAACAGTAACATATTTTATGCCTTGACTTTCCAATGATATACAGCGCTGCCTTCTGTCTCATGACGACCTGACAAGCGAGGTACCGTACTTCCCAAATAACCAGACTTGTGCACCACCTGACAATACTCCCTCACCACCCCAAACTACACTACATCTGTACCCAATGTACTGCCTCATACACCTAACAAAGAATATAGAAATTAGCTATCATGACAAGCAAGATCTGCAGGTGGCATATTGGAAGTTGAGCTAGACTTGGACATTCTGCACTGTTAAAACTATTTTTTGAAGATATGTATTAGGTCTGAAAAATGAGAAGGCCTGGAAGCACTAGCTTCTGGCATTATGATCATCATTCATATACCCTGACTGTCTGTATTGTTGTCTTAAAAATTTATTGTCACTGAAATGCAACCTAAAAATGTATATCTACATATCATGGTAATGTGTGTGCATGCAGCTTTAACCAACAATTACTGTCATACATGTATACAGAAGTCATACTAGATATATGATACAAAACATTGTCATAAATCTGAAAAGTTTTTCCATGTTACCTTTCACCGCTTCAAATGCAATGTTAACTTGTATGTGAATTACCTCATATACTTATTTCCTGTTGCATTGTGCATTACATATGCAGGTATCAAACAACTGTTGGTATATGCAATACTGTGACCATAAAATTCAATGGGCACATCTCTTTCCTGTATCATTCTCTTTACCATTACCTTTGATATACCTTTACATTTGATGAGTTCCAGGAGTTTTTCTACTCCCAGAGCCCAGCCACAGGCCAGGCTCATTTGGTGTTTGCCTGGTCAACCAGGCTGTTGCTGCTGGTGGCCTGCTGCCCCACATATCCATCACAGCCTAGTTGATGTGGCATCTAGTGAAGATACTTGTCCAGTTTCCTCTTGAAGACTTCTATACTTGTCCCAGCAGTGTTTCTGATATCTTCTGGCAAAATGCTGAATAGTCTGAGGCCACGTACATTGATACAGTTTTCTTATTGTGCCCACTGCACTCCTGCTTTTCACTGGGTTTACTTTGTACTTCCATATCTTGCTCCAGTATGCTGTTATGGCATACTTGCTCCAGTATGCTGTTATGGGACGAGCCCCTCAAGTATTTCCAGGTACCGTATTTTACAGTGAACAAGATGCTCTAGTGTCAAGGATGCCTCTCCAATTCTGATTGACTAAATTTTTTGAAAAAAAAAAAAAAAATAAATGATACTTCGACCTCCATGACGCTGGGTAAATTTTCGACTTATTTTGGGAAAAAAAATCGCATCTTCAAAGCCATAAAATACAGTATATATTACAATGTATCTCTCTCTCCTCCACTCCAGTGAGTACAGCCTCTCCTCACCTAGCGATGTACTCGTTTACCGACCGCTTGGACTTATGATCAGCTCTCCAACCAGTATGCAAACCTAAGTAATGAATATTAGAGCCAATTTCCTCTATTCTGTTTATTACAGTATTCAGTACAGCAGGGCCCCCACTTTATGGCGTTCTGCTAATATGGACATTTCAAATTATGACCAAAACTTGCAATACGGTTCCTCCTGTCTTTCTAATATGATCACCGCGCCCCCACATGGTTTGTTTACATTCCCCGCGAGCACCGCATCTCTCCATTATGTTTGGAAAATTTCCAAAATTTCAAGTGTTTTAAAATTATTTCATATTTTATATATACTGAGGCCTGGTCACAGACCGGGCAGCGGGGGCGTTGACCCCCCAGAACTCTCTCCAGGTATACTCTGATAATTATACTTATGTGTACCTGTACCTAAGTAAACTTACACACTGTGCTGGCACGCAGGTACATATTAAAATCACAAAGGGTGTCTTAATAGTCTTGAAGATGCCATATTAATATTGGTAATAGTAACCACACAATAATAATCACTGATGTGCATTACATGTCATATAAAACATTAATAGTAGTCTAGACATTTTGCTTAATCCATCTATGATATTTTTTTCAAAATTATATAATAAACATGCTATGTAACATAAACATAATAATTACACCTACAGTAGAATAAATTAACACAAATATGAGATGTTCTTGCAATCGGAGTGTTGGAAAGAATAACGTTTTCTCTAGTCCAACACCAAAGAAATGTGTACACAATAGAAGACTGGGGGTAACTGTAGAAAATGATTTATTTCGTATGCTTTCACTCAGAGCATTATTCCTTCTATAAATGGTGTGTTACATGAGAATGGTAGTGTTTCTCTTTATTTATTCTACTATACTAATGTGGAGACAACTTGTACACAATGTAAAGTGTTTGTATTATGATATAAGCTCTACAAATATGGAAATGAACATGTATCAATCCACCAGCTGCGTTCATCTGTTTGTTTATATGTAAACTGTGGCAACCTGTCCTCTCTCATTTACTCGTTCTCTCTCTCGTTTATTCGTTTTTATCTCGTTTACTTACCTTTCACCCTACATTAAGACTACAAATATTTTAAGGTAAGTAATGAGTGTACTGTATATGCATTTTATCACTCTAGAGTGCTTTAAATGCCTAGTATATTATGTGTGGGTGGGGTGGCTAGATGGGCTACCATACCTACCATACCTGACTTCTTACAATAAACACTACTTACTTCTCACCCTACATTAAGACTACAAATATTTTGAGGTAAGTAATGAGTGTACTGTTTGTGTATTTTACTTTTCATTGTTTTTTAATGCCTAGTTCTATTGCTAACTTAATACGTATATGTTAGTGTAAGCTTATTATCTGACATTTATAAGTGGAAACAATGGTGTCCACTTTCCGGCGGCAGCCTGGTACCTAACCACCCATATAAGTGGGGCCCTACTGTACACTACTGTATAAACATTTAAAAAAATATGTACTAGAAATGTTATAAATGGTGCAAAGGTGACATTAAAAATGTATCTAAAGATGGTTGACACAAACCCACTACCAGTATAGTATGCTCCTCGCTTAACCCTTTCAGGGTCGCAAATTTTTCAGAAAAAAAAAAATCTTAGGAAATGATAGAGAACCTTTTTCTGATCATAATGCCACCAATATTACGAAATTTGATGGAAAACTAACGGAATTATGCTCTCGCGAAGTTAGTGGTATCGATGACATTTACGCGTCGGCGATTTCGCCCACTTTGAGCCCTATTTTCGGCAAATTCCAATGTTTCAGTCTACTAAAATTATAGCTATTTTGCTAGAATTCCATTTGTTCTATCAATTGAGTATAAGAAACCGCCAATTTACCGATTTCAACTACCCAATAAGGTGGCCAGAAATTGGCAATTTGGCCAATTTCACACAAATTTCAAAATATGCCAATTTCAAAATAGGGTCCAGAATAAACAAGACAGACATTCCTGGCACTCAAATAACATTTTATCTGTTCATTAGTCACGTCTCCAGGGGCCTCTTACATTACTTTTGCTTTCCATTTTGAATTTTTATTCTCACAAAAAATAGAAGATTTACTGTTATGTATACAACTGCATCATTGTATAAATGGTATAAATAATATCAGCGCACTTGTGCAAGAATATTAGACTACCCAGTTGATGTGTATTGGACGCATAGCGTGATTTGTTTACTCTTGAACATCAGCAAAAATCGAACATTTTCGCTACTTTGCGCTCCGTTTCAAGGTACAGTGGTACCTCGACTTACGATGGTCCCCAAACTCACCCTTGTATGTAAGTTTATTTTTTTAAATGCTTTTGTAAGTGTAATTTTGGGGGTCTAAAAGGACTAGTCTATTTTACAACATTTCTTAAGGAGATAAATTCGTTTGGTAATGACACTTGAACAGCATTCTGGAATGAAAAAATATCGTAAGTCGAGGTACCACTGTACTTGTCATCGTGAAAACAGTCAAAATTATCTCTATTTCTGTAAAATATCATCCATTCTATCAAATGAGACTAAGAAAACGAGAATACAAGCATAAATACCATACGAAAACAGACTGCAAAGTCACTGTTTTAAACCAAAAAGACGGTCATTTTTTTTCCTCATTATGCACTGTGTGGTGCAGGATTTTTGTTATACTGTGCACACTAACCGCACAGACCCATTCTCTCACATCTAGGCCTACCAGCCTGTTTCTGCTTGATTTGAGGGTGTGTCTCCTCTGTCTCCTCTCTCCAGCTCATCAAAATCCCATTGGTTTTTTATGAGCAGTGCCACTCCACTCCCTCTGTCTTTCCTCAGGATCTGATATCCCATTGGAAAGATGGCATCTGTTATCAGCCCTGTGAGCTTGGTTTCTGTGAGAGCTATGATGTCCAGTGATGCCTCTGACTCTTTCATGCCACTCCTCCCACTTATTCATTATTCCATCAGCGTTGGTGTACCATACCTTCAGTTTCCTCTCCAACACTGTGTTTTAGGGGGTCTGTGAGGGTGGAGGACCTGGCAGTGCGCTGTAGGATTCTACAGCGTAGTGTGGGATGGGGGCTGTAAGTGTGCATTGTGGTTTGTGTTGGGATAACGTGTTTGGTTGTGGGATTCTGGGGGTGGTTCTGTGTGTGCTTGCAATTGTTGCTCTGCCCTGCTCTGGTTGTCCTCTGGTGATTCTGTCCTTATCTCTCTTCCTAGCCCCTTTCTCTTTTGTGTCCTCTCCCTCAGCTGCTGTCATTCTGTTTTTGTTCTGTCTCGGTCTAGGAACACCCTCTTGTATGCTGATGATTCTTTCAGCCGTGGTTTCTCTTGCAGGATCCTGTTTCGCACTGTTTCTGTCTTGAAAATCAGCTTGACCGGCCAATTTCTTCCCTTCTGCACTATATACCAGGTGAACACTTTAAGTCCTTATTTTCCACACTTGTTTCAGAAACAGGAAAACACCGTGTTTCATGAAAAAAACGAATACTATATTCCCTTCGATTTTTTCTTTCTTTCCCCTCACTCTGTTTTATTATTCACTTACTGCTCCATCATTATTCCCCTCACTTTATGATTTATTATTATTCACTACCTCATCTATCCTTATTAATCTCTTATCACACTGGCTTGGATCACATTGTGGCAACACCACCTACACTCGACACTAGGCCCACCTCACTCCTGGCACTGATTTCACTTTCAAATTGTTTTACGTATATGAATTGTAGTCCTCACCTCCCTTTTCTGATTTAGGGCAGCTTGTTATTCACTACTCAGGTTGTTCACTGACACAGCCAGCTGTCGTGATCCTTGTAATGACTTTGGTGGGCCAAAAAAAAAAAAACCACTAAATTCACGAGCAGCATATGATGCTGTTACTCCCGCAGTGTGTGTGTGTGTGTGTGTTCGTTACCATTTTGTCCTAGGCACATGACGATTAGACACTAGGCCTGTTGTATGTGTGTGTGTAAGGAAACACTTCGAAATGTTTGCGCCCCGCCGGGAATTGAACCCGGGCCCTCCGTGTGTGAAGTGAGAGCTTTAGCCACCAGGCCACCGGGTGTGTGTGTGTGTGTGTGTGTACTCATCTATTTCACCTAATTGTGGTTGCAGGGGTCGAGACTTAGCTCCTGGCCCAGCCTCTTCACTGACCGCTACTAGGTCTTCTCTCTCCCTGCTCTATGAGCTTTATGTTAGTTACCATTTTGTCCTAGGCACATGTCGATTAGACACTAGGCCTGTTGTATGTGTGTGTGTAAGGAAACACTTCGAAATGTTTGCGCCCCGCTGGGAATTGAACCTGGGCCCTCCGTGTGTGAAGTGAGAGCTTTAGCCACCAGGCCACCGGGTGTGTGTGTGTGTGTGTGTATACTCATCTGATTCACCTAATTGTGGTTGCAGGGGTCGAGACTTAGCTCTTGGCCCCGCCTCTTCACTGACCGCTACTAGGTCCTCTCCCTGCTCCATGAGCTTTATGTGTGTGTGTGTGTGTGTACTCACCTATTTGTGGTTGCAGGGGTCGAGTCATAGCTCCTGGCCCCACCTCTTCACTGATTGCTACTAGGTCATCTCTCTCCCTACTCCATGAGCTTTATCAAACCTCGTCTTAAAACTATGTATGGTTCCTGCCTCCACTACTTCACTTTCTAGGCTATTCCACTTCCTGACAACTCTATGACTGAAGAAATACTTCCTAACATCCCTTTGACTCATAGGAGTCTTCAACTTCCAACTGTGACCCCTTGTTTCTGTGTCCCCTCTCTGGAACATCTTGTCTCTGTCCACCTTATCTATTCCTCGCAGTATTTTATATGTTGTTATCATGTCTCCCCTAACACTCCTGTCCTCTAGTGTCATCAGGCCGATTTCCCTTAACCTTTCTTCGTAGGACAATCCCCTTAGCTCTGGGACTATTCTTGTTTCAAACCTCTGCACTTTCTGTAATTTCCTGACGTGCTTGACCAAGTGTGTGTTCCAAACTGGTGCTGCATACTCCAGTATGGGCCTGACGTATATGGTGTACAGAGTCTTGAACGATTCCTTAGTGAGGTATTGGAACGCTATTCTTAGGTTTGCCAGCCGCCCGTATGCTGCAGCAGTTATCTGATTGATGTGTGCCTCAGATGTGCTCGGTATTATACTCGCCCCAAGATCTTTTTCCTTGAGTGAGGTTTGCAGTCTTTGGCCACCTAGATTATACTCTGTCTGCGGTCTTTTTTGCCCTTCCCGATCTTCATGACTTTACATTTGGCAGGGTTAAATTCAAGGAGCCATTTACTGGACCAGGCTTGTAGCCTGTCTAGGTCTCTTTGTAGTCCTACCTGATCCTCAACTGATTTTATTCTTCTCATTAACTTCACATCATCTGCAAACAGGGACACTTCTGAGTCTATCCCTTCCGTTATGTCATTCACTATACCAAAACATACAGGTCCTGGACTGACCCGTGGAACCCCACTCCAAGGTGCCCACTCGACACCTCGTCACATACCATGACTCGTTGCCTCCCTGTCAGATATTCTCTGATCCATTGCAGTACCTTTTCTGTTACGTGTGCTTGATCCTCTAGCTTTTGCATTAACCTCTTGTGAGGAACTGTGTCAAACGCCTTCTTGCAGTCCAAGAAAATGCAGTCTATCCACCCCTCTCTCTCATGTCTTACTTCTGTTACCTTGTCATTAAACTCCAGTAGGTTTGTGACACAGGATTTTCCTTCCCTGAAACCGTGCTGGTTGTCGTTTATAAGCTTGTGATTTTCTAGGTGCTCCACCACTATCCTCCTGATGATCTTCTCCATGACTTTGCATACTATACACGTCAGTGACACAGGTCTGTAGTTTAATGCCTCGTGTCTGTCTCCTTTCTTAAAAATTGGGACTACATTTGCCATCTTCTACACCTCAGGTAGTTGCCCAGTTTCAATGGAAGTGTTGAAGATTTTTGTTAGTGGCACACTTAACCCTTAAATTGTCCACACGTAGATATACGTTCACCTGCGTACTGCCCCGAATATTTTTTTTTTTTTTTTTTTAAATGAAGAGCGCATTTTTATAAACAGGATAGGCTAAAAAAAATTTTTTAGAGACAGTACTTACCGAGATATAAGCCCGCGAAGTTGGTGCTAAATGATGTGGTGTCGGCAACATGGTGCACTGCCGCTTGCAAAAACAAACATTTATCTTTTTTTTTCAATTTTTTTCCATTTTCTGTTGTTTTCATGCTATAATAATAATGTTTTGATGCAGATGTTTTGATATCATTGCCAATTCTTGGTTAGACACAAATGTTTGGTACTGAATTAGTAATCATACTGTCACTAACACACATGTTCACACTGATAAATGAATTTGTACACCTGGTTCAATCACTTACTATTGTTTACATATATATACAAGGTATTTACAGGTCCCATTTATGTTTCTAGAAGTCCACCACTGTATGATACTCCAAGAAGCATGGATTCATACAGAGTGCCACTCCACATTGCTGATACATGTATCGTGTCTTTTCGCACTTGGGGTCGCTGTTTACTGTAAGCACACACAACACACTTTTTCTGAGAGTACTTCTTCTTTGGAGTAGATGGTAATGGTATCAGGCAGTGACAGTTAGGGATTATTCGGTTGGGCACTTCCCCTTCTGGTTATGGAGTGACAGGTTGCTGTTGTGGAGTGACAGGTCGCTGTTGTGGGGTGACAGGTCGCTGTGGAGTGGCAGGTATAGGTGTGGTACCATACTTTCCCGCTATCTGCTTGATGACATTTAGGGTGAATTCCGCATATAGTTGTCGCTTCCCAGTCTTTATTTCGTACATGTTGAAGGCATTGAGCATTGCAATGTCAACAAGGTGGAAAAACACTTTTATATACCACTTGCGACTCCTACGCACACAGTCAACAAAGCCTATCATCATGTCACACTTGTCGACTAGTTGCATATTGTTTGTATAGTCGATGACAACAGCTGGCTTTTCAATAGGTTCATTGTTGAGCCTGCTCAGTCTATCTGTCTGTACCATCTCGTTTCTGTGGATGGTTGACAGCAATGTCACGTCCCGTTTGTCATGCCATGACAGTGCCATGATGTCATTGGCATGAAACGCCTGCACTACACTTCCTCCAGTGAACTTTGGCATGTGTTTTCTATTTCTTCTCACTGTTCCACATATATCAGTATTGTTCACACGTAGGAAATCAGCGAGCATAGGGCTTGTGTACCAGTTGTCTGTGAACAATGTATGACCCTTGCCAAGGTATGGCTGCATCATCTTGCGAACAACATCACTGGAAATGCCCAACATGCGCCTGGTATCATCGAGTGTATTTTTACCTGTGTAGATAATGACATCCAACACAAGACCAGTCTCACAGTCACACATAAACAGTTTTATACCAAAGCGATTACGTTTGCTTGGTATATATTGTTTGAATGACAGTCGTCCCTTGAACAGAACCAAGGACTCGTCAACAACAATGTTCTTGAATGGATAAAAGTAGGCACTGAATTTTTCCTTGACATACATAAACAATTCCCGGATTTTGTAGAGGTCATTTCGGTTTGGTGTATTCCTGTCAGAGAAATGCAACATTCTTAGCAACAGAAGGAATCTGTTGCAGGGAAGGAGGTCACGAAAGACTGGAGTGCTAATGAAGCAGTCTGTGGACCAGTAGATTGCTATATTGTTCTTATATGTATGTGGCATAAGCATGACAGTGCCAAGGAATAAATACATTTCAGCCACAGTTGTATCTTTCCACCTGCGCAGCTGTGACGATTCTGTAACATCTACATGGTCCTTTGTATACTGGTAGTACAGGTTGGTCTGGGTAACAATCAGTTTCATTATCGGCTCATCAAAGTATAGTTGAAAATAGTCTAACTCTGTAGACTCATCAGTGATGGGACAGTGTGGCATGATGCCACTTCCACTACCATCAAAATTGAAAGGATGTGGCACGAATGGTGTATGTTCAGTCCAATTCCATTCACGATCAGCTGGCGCAGGGTGGGCCTGTGGCATGGGACGTGGGGGAGCAGGAGGGACGGGAGTGGGGCCAGCACATGGTTGAGAGGGTGCCGCGTGGTCCTTTGTCTGTCCACACACCGCGCCATGTGGTCCAGGCATCGTGCCACCCACCACTTCTTCCTCCATCCCAGCATACTCTCCTTCATTATCACTATCACTGTCAGTGGCAGGGGTTTTGGAATGTGACCTGCTAAGACCCTTGCCTCTGACTGCATATGGCACACTGCGTGAACGTAGGTTATGACGCCCAAAAGTACGTTTCACTGGGGAATAATGATAATCACTGTCACTCGACGAATCGTCTATGGGCATAAAATCGATTTCATCATCGTCACTTATATCACTTTCACTATCGTCACCATAACACATGGAAAATGATAATTTCCTCTTGCGGAGTTGCCTTTGGGTAGCAACACTAGCAACCCCAGAGGTGCTGGGCTGAGGGTCTGTGGCCACACTGGCCACACCAGATGTGCTGGGCTGAGGGTCTGGTATGGCCACACTGTCCACACTGGTCACCCCAGAGGTGATGGGCTGAGGGTCATCTGGGTTCTCATCAATAGTTTCACTAATTCCTTGATTATTAGTGGCTATATCACTGTCTAATCCACTAACCTCGCATTCTGTTTCACTTTCCGGGAATAGTAGTGTTAATACGACGAGGCGTGAGTGAATCACGGGGGTTTGCCATGATGTTTACCCAAGATGGAGCTGAAACTAACTGGGGCTACCATGCGGTACCCTGGCGTCTCCGATTTTTTTCATACTGCACACACTGAGTGCGCAGACCCATTCTCTCATGTCTAGGCGACTCAGGCCTATCGCGCCAAATTTGAACGAATGTAAAATAAAACGTAGATCTACGTTCGGGGCAGTACGCACGTGAACGTATATCTACGTGTGGACAGTTTAAGGTTTAACATCTCTGCTCCTTCTCTAAGGACCCACGGAGAAATGTTGTCAGGTCCCACCGCTTTTGAGGTATCGAGTTCACATAACAGCTTCTTCACCTCCTCCTTGGTTGTGTGTATTTCATCCAGCACTTGTTGGTATACCTGCCTATTCTGAATTCCTGGAGTCCTTCCTGTCTCCTCTGTAAATACTTCATTAAATCTCATGTTGAGTTCCTCACATACCTCTTGGTCGTTTCTTGTGAACTCCCCAGCTTCCTTCCTCAGCCTGATTACCTGGTCCTTGACTGTTGTTTTCCTCCTGATGTGGCTGTACAACAGCTTTGGGTCAGACTTGACTTTTGATGCTATATCATTTTTGTATTGTCGCTGAGCCTCCCTTCTACCTGTGCATATTCGTTTCTGGCTCTTCGGCTAATCTCTTTATTTTCCCCGGGTCCTTTGTCTTCTGTACTTTTTCCATTCTCTATTACACTTAGTTTTTGCCTCCCTACACCTTTAGTGAACCAAGGACTCGTTTGGTCTTCCTGTTACTTCTGTTTCCCTTGGGGACAAAACTCTCCTCTGCCTCTTTGCATTTGGTTGTCA
>WNWK01018607.1:0-39545 GCA_009830355.1 Cherax destructor | reverse complement strand
AGACAGGACACTAATTCCCCCATCTTTTGCAGAAAAGTTTCTCCACTGCACAGGGTTTTAGGAGGTTATATATAAGGAAGACCAGGACACATAGCCACCCTTTTAATTCAAGTAAGTAAAACCCCCTTCCAGTATTGTGTAGGAAGTGTGGGATTCCCCTACTGCAATTAGCTAGAAATTTGTACCATAGCCACTTGTAAGTCTGAGAAGTGTCTCAGAGTGTCGGTGTCAACAGTGCTTGCCTAGAGTGCAGCTTACAAGGGGGAAGTCTCCAAACAAGTTTCTACACCATCCTCTCCAGGAGCAGTTGATCGACCTTTAGTTAATGCGTTATCTAATTCATACTGTGTGAAGACGCAATCACTCTCATCAATATTTTGGCTCATAAAATTAATCAATTCCAACATTTCTTCAGAAGCACTCTCTAAGTTTTCTCTAATATGAGATGGCAGGTTTTCATGCCTGGAGATTTTGGACCAGTCATTTATGAGGTCATTTGCTTTTTCAAGTGGAAAGAGCTCTTTTGTAAATAGAGATAGAAACTTGAAAGTTTCCGATTAAATCCGGTGGACCCCCTTGCCAAGCCCCAGCACAGCTGGACACCTACACACAAAAATAGTGTTAGGCTTGCCGACACCAACAATGCTTTTTTCTGTCATGTCAGAGATCACAGTCATCCTATTGATTGGTCTTCTGCTAAAACTGTCTACCCTACGTCCAACTTTCACAGTCGCCGTCTGGTTGAATCCTCCCTTATACACAACTTTCCTTGTATGAATCTTAATCCTGGCTTTGTCTCTGTAGATGCTTTCCTCTCCCATTACATTGTTAAGTGCTCCAAACTTCAGAACACCCGTGACTTAACCTTATTCTTTTTCCCCTTCTCCCTCTTCCCCTTTCCTCGTTCTTCTTTCTCCTCTGGGTTTTCTTTCTTTTGCCTTGTATTTGTCCTTCATTATTATTTTTTAACCCCCTCTGTGTTCTTGCCCCTACCCTATGTGGACCGCTAGCTCCCTTGCAGTGCTCCTCTTTCCTAGTTTATGACTGACTCCACTACTAACACTTTTACTCCTCCACCACGTTCTTGTTCCCGTCACTGTCTGCCGGCCTATATATATATATATATATACTCCCTCCTTCTCTTCTTTTTGTTAGTGTGACTTTGTAAATGGTCCAAGTCGGACCGACACGTAGTCGTATGCTCCTCTCTCCTATGTGCGGGTTATTTGTGTATTGTTCCAGTCACGGTATTGCGCTTTTTTTTTTTTTTTTTTTTTGTTACCCGAGTACAGTAACCGGCTTTCCACCAAAGACCGTTAAAGACTTATCCATAGAGCGGAAAAAATGGAGCTGGCCAAAAGTAAAGCGATGAACAGGTTCCCCTCATGTAGTGCCCGGTGGGCAAAATAGATGAGGACAAGCGTCCCAGAGAGAACGGGGAAAATTTATCATTGTGGTTGTATACAAGCCTCCCGATGCAACGGCCCAACAATTCCAGGAACAGCTTCTGAAAACTGACCTCTGTCCAGCTCTACCTGGAGCTCATTACCTTTGTAAATTGTCATAATTGTGACCAGATCTAGTTCATTACCACTGTAACTTGTTCAGCTATCAAAACTTTGGAGTCCAGTCCATGGAACAATTATGTACCTCTGTAATCTTTTGACTACCGCCCACAGGATGAGTATGGGGTGCATAATAAAGATATTAAACTATATGTCTGGAAAACCGTCCAGCTCCTGCCCCCCAACATCTTGCTCCTGGGGGATTTCAACCTAAGGCACCTAAAATGGAGGAATATAGCAAATAATGTGGTCCCAGAGATAACACCAGGAGGCAGCTCAGATGAAAACTCGCACACACACGAGCTTTTAAATCTCTGCACCAAATTCACCTTAAACCAGCAAATAATAGAGCCTACAAGATTGGAAAATACACTGGACCTCATCTTCACTAACAATGATGATCTGATACGAAATGTCATCATATCAAAAACAATATACTCAGATCACAACATAATAGAGGTCCAGACATGTATGCCCCCGACAAAATGTGATCAGTCGCGAGGGAGCCTTCACCAAATTCAACTTCAATAACAAAAACATAAGGTGGGACCAAGTAAACCAAGTCCTAAATGAAATAAACTGGGAAGATAGCCTAAGCAACACGGATCCTAACCTATGTCTAGAACAAATTAACTCTGTGGCACTTGAGGTATGCTCAAGGCATATTCCTTTAAGGAAAAGGAGATGTATACTAGAAAGAGAAAGATGTTCCCTACACAGGCGAAGGCAAAGAATAACAGAGCGGCTACAAGAGGCCAATATATCTGAAATACGTAGGGAGACACTGGTCAGATAAATAACAAACATCGAACTAAAGCTAAAGGAATCTTACACGAATCAAGAAACGCGGGAAGAACTAAAAGCCATAAATTAAATTGAAAGAAACCCAAAGTATTTATTTTCTTATGCCAAATCAAAGTCGAGAACAACATCCAGTATTGGGCCCCTACTTAAATGGGATGGATCCTACACAGATGACAGCAAGGAAATGAGTGAGCTACTAAAGCCCCAGTATGACTCGGTTTTTAGTGAGCTTGAACACTATGTGCTTAATTGTCCACTTATTGAGGAATACAGAGATAGACAGTATAATAATCTATGTGACATGTCAAGATATCTTATTAATGAAAATAAGATACCAGATATACTAAGCAAATTCCCTAAATTTGCTTGTAACAGATAAGTGAATTGTAGATATAAATCCATATGTACAATTGTTAACCCTTTTGGGGCCTAGTTCCTAGGCCTTTTGTGTATCCATATGCTCTTGCGCTACCGTCCACAGGATGGATATGGGGTGCACAATAAACTAGCCACTTCGTTGGCAAAATCTAATCTAATCTTTAGTGAGCCGCTAACCAGAATGAGAGTTGAAGACCTAAATGAATTTTTTTATGAGAGAGACACAGAATTTGGTAGACACACACCTATCTGATATTATCCTGACCCCGAATGACTTCGAAAAGACGATAAATGACATGCCCATGCACTCCGCCCCAGGCCCAGACTCATGGAACTCTGTGTTCATCAAGAACTGCAAGAAGCCCATATCACGTCAAAGGCCACGTCAAATACCAGGTGATCAGACTGAGGAAAGAAGGTGGGGAACTCACAAGAAACGATCAAGAGGTATGTGAGGAGCTCAACACGAGATTTAAGGAAGTATTTACAGTGGAGACAGGAAAGACAGAACAGAGGGGGACATCAAGGAATATACCAACAAGTGTTGGATGACATACACCCAACTGAGGAGGAGGTGAAGAAGCTGCTAAGTGACCTTGATACCTCAAAGGCAATGGGACCGGACAAAATCTTCCCGTGGGTCCTTAGAGAGGAGCACAGACGCTGTGTGTGCCACTAACCACGATCTTCAAACATCACTGAAACTGGGCACCTGAGGTATGGAAGACAGCAAATGTAGTTCCCATTTTAGAAGAACAGAAAAAAGGTTCTAAACTATAGACCAGTGTCACTGACATGTATAGTATGCAAAGTCATGGAGAAGATTATCAGAAGAGTGGTAGAGCACCTGAACGGAACAATATTATAAATGACAACCAGCACGATTCAGGAGGAATCCAGTGCACAAACCTCCTGAGTTTTATGACAAGGTACAGAAGTAGACACGAGAGAAGGTGGGTTGACTGCATTTTCTTGACTGCAAGAAGGCCTTCGATACAGTTCCTCACAAGAGATTAGTGCAAAGCTAGAGGATCAGGCATGTATAACAGGAAGGGCACTGCAATGGATCAGAGAATACCTGACAGGGAGGCAACAACAGTCATGGTACGTGATGAGGTATCACAGTGGGCGCTGTACGAGCGGGTCTCACAGGTCAGTCCTAGGACCAGTGCTATTTTTGGTATATGTGAATGAAATGAGGGAAGGGATAGACTCAGAAGTGTCCCTGTTTGCAGATGATGTGAAGTTAATGAGGAGAATTAAATTGGATGAGGATCAGGCAGGATACAAAGAGACTTGACAGGCTGAAGCTTGGTCCAGCAACTGGCTCGAATTTAACCCGCCAAATGCAAAGTAATGAAGATCGGGGGAAGGGCAAAGAAGACCGCAGACAGAGTACAGGCTAGGTGGCCAAAGACTGCAAACCTCACTCAAGGAAAAGGATCTTGGGGTGAGTGTAATACCGAGCATATCTCCTGAGGCGCACATCAACCAGATAACTGCTGCAGCATATGGGCGCATAGCAAACCTGAGAATAGCGTTCCTATACCTCAGTAAGGAATCGTTCAAGACTCTGTACACCGTGTATGTCAGGCCCATACTGGAGTATGCAGCACCAGATTGGAACCCACTGGACAGGCACCTCAAGTCGGTACCTGATCAGCCGGGCTGTGGTTCGTACGTTGGACTGCGTGCGGCCAGCAGTAACAGCCTGGTTGATCAGGCTCTGGTCACAGACCGGGCCGCGGGGGCGTTGACCCCTGGAATTCTCTCCAGGTAGACTCCAGGTAGACACCTGGTCACGCACATCAAGAAATTAGAGAAAATGCAAAGGTTTGCAACAAGACTAGTTCCAGAGCTAAGGGGAATGTCCTACAAAGAAAGGTTAAGAGAAATCGGCCTGATGTCACTGGAGGACAGGAGGGTTAGGGGAGATATGATAACGATATACAAAATACTGCGAGGAATTGACAAGGTGGACAGAGACAGGATGTTCCAGAGATCGGACACAGAAACAAGGGGTCACAATTGAAAGTTGAAGACTCAAATGAGTCAAATGGATGTTAGGAAGTATTTCTTTAGTCATCGAGTTCTCAGGAAGTGGAATAGTCTGGCAAGTGATGTAGTGGAGGCAGGAACCATACATAGTTTTAAGACGAGGTATGATGAAGCTATAGAGCAGGGAGAGAGGATCTAGTAGCGATCAGTGAAGAGCGCTGCCAGAAGCTATGACTGGACCCCTGCAGCCACAAATAGGTGAGTACAGACACACACACACGATATATATATATATATATATATATATATATATATATATATATATTATATATATATCATATATATATATATAGTATATATATATATATATATATATATATATATAAAAATATATATATATATAATATATATATATATATATATATATATATATATATATATATATATATATAATATATATATATATATATATATATATATATATATATATATATATATATATATACATACATGTACATATTTATACATACATACATATATATATATATATATATATATATATATATATATATATATATATATATATATATATTACTTTTACTTTTAGTAACTCCACACCTCCTCCTAATTTCCACACTTCGAATTCTCTGCATAATATTCACACCACACATTGCCCTTGGACAGGACATCTCCACTGCCTCCAGCCGCGTCCTCGCTGCAGCATTTACAACCCATGCTTCACACCCATATAAGAGTGTTGGTACCACTATACTTTCGTACATTCCCTTCTTTGCCTCTATGGATAACGTTATTGTCTCCACAGATACCTCAACGCACCACTCACCTTTTTTCCTTCTTCAGTTCTATGGTTAACCTCATCCTTCATAAACTCATCCGCTGACAAGTCAACTCCCAAATATCTGAAAACATTCACTTCTTTCATACTCCCTCTCTCCAAACTTCTCTCTTCCCCTGGTGCATAAACACTTACTATAACCCACTTTTCACATCCAACCCTTATTTTACTCCACATAATCCTTGAATTTATACATTTATATTCCCACTTATCCTTCAACATTATTGCTACTCCTTCCATAGCTCTAATTCTATTTGAAACCCCTGACCTAATCCCATTTACTTCTCCCTACTTCTGCTTTGTTTCACTTAGAGCCAGAACATCCAGCTTTTTTTCATTCATAACATTCACAATCATCTCTTTCTTATCATTCACACAACATCCAAGCACATTCAAACATCCCACTTTGACGGTTTTCTTCTTTTTCTTTTTAGCGAGTTATACTGGAAAAGGGGTTACTAGCCCATTGCCCCGGCATTTTAGTTGACTTTTACAACACGCATGGCTTACGGAACAAATATTCTTATTCCACTTCCCCATAGATATGAAAGGAAAAGCAATAAGAACAAGAACTATTAAGATAAAATCAAAGAAAACTCAGATGAGTGTGTATACAAAACATGTACATGCATGTGTACTGTGACCTAAGTGTAAGTAGAAGTAGCAAGACGTACCTGAAATCTTGCATGTTTATAAGACAGAAAAAAGACACCAGCAATCCTGTCACAGACCAGGCTGCAGGGGCGTTGACCCCCGAAACCCTCTCCAGGTATAATCCTACCATCGTGTAAAACAAATAATAGGCTTCCATTTTACACTCACTTGGTAGGACGGTAGTACCTCCCTGGTTGCTGTCTACCAACCTAATAGCATATATATATATATATATATATATATATATATATATATATATATATATATATATATATATATATATATATATATATATACAATATATCGTGCCGAATAAGTAAAACTTGCAATTTTGCCTTAAATAGCAACGCTCTTCTTGCCGAATAAGGCAAACGAAAATTTGTGAATGCAATAATTTCGCAAAAATCATTCTGAACCTAACGAAAAAATATATATTTCATTGTGTTCGTTTATTCAGGGCTGGTCTTAAGGGAAGGTGGAACTGGGGGCTTCAGACCTCTAACTCCTTCAGCTCCCACGATTCCGCGATGAAAATGACCAATTTTTAAAGTTATTCTTAGATATAAATCTACTCTTATACCAAATGTGGGTCAGTAGGTATATTGTGGAGCTCATCATTGTTTATACAAGAACATAAGAACGGACGAAGACTGCAGAAGGCCTACTGACCCATACTTGACAAGCCTTTCTGAAATCTAACTTGAGGAACAATAGCAGTGATAGCAGAACAAGTGATATTACAGTTATATGTATAAATTCGAAGAGCTGCAGGAGTGTGAATGATTACGTTACCATTGATACGTTTGCTTCCAGCCATGACACGAAAATCACACTACTATAACTTTTCAAATACCCCAAATATTATCATTCACATGTCTTACTGCATCAATAAAATAGGTGAATATCATAATTTTGATAGCTTACATATTGATGTAAATTTCGTGTAATTTTTGTTCGTATTCTTTGATATAGACATTTTTTTCCACTTTTATATAGTGTGAATAAAAGAAACTTTATAAAACACTGCTGCGTTTTTATTGACCTGTAATATACACTCTAAGTAAAAACAGAATATTACTTTTGTAAACAGTACCCCATCCTTTCAACCAGACAGCCACCCCTAAGCCATCCAGAATAGAAATTCTGGAATAGAAATTCCCTGAGTGCTGGGCATCCTGTTACAGTGCTGGGCATCCTTCTACAGTGCTGGGCCTGTTACAGTGCTGGGCCTGTTACAGTGCTGGGCATCATGTTACAGTGCTGGGCATCCTTCTACAGTGCTGGGCATCCTGTTACAGTGCTGGGCATCATGTTACAGTGCTGGACATCCTTCTACAGTGCTGGGCATCCTGTTACAGTGCTGGACATCCTGTTACAGTGCTGGGCATCCTTCTACAGTGCTGGGCATCCTGTTACATAAGAACATAAGAATGGAGGAACACTGCATAAGGCGTACTGGCCCATACAAGGCAGGTCCTTATCAAAACCACTACTACCTAGGAATTTACTCCCGTACTCACGACACCAATCAAACCCAGCCCCTCCCACTCATATATTTGTCCAATCTCTTTTTAAAGCCACCCAAGGTCCTAGCCTCTATCACCCTACTCGGAAGATTGTTCCACGCATCTACAACTCTGTTCGAAAACCAGTACTTGCCTATGTCCTGCTACAGTGCTAGGCAGCCTTCTACAGTACTGGGCAGCCTTCTACAGTACTGGGTAGCCTTCTACAGTGCTGGGCATCCTTCTACAGTGCTGGACATCCTGTTACAGTGCTGGGCATCCTGTTACAGTGCTGGGAAGCCTTCTACAGTACTGGGCAGCCTTCTACAGTGCTCGGGATTTCCGCTGGGGTTATTTGATGCCGGTGACCATCTCTTAATCAAAGGAATTGGAGCTACACTCTTCTTTAGATCGAATCTTATTACCTCAAACTCCCAAGGCACTGTATGATCCTTACATGTTTTGCGCTTCCCCGTGAATATAATAATAATAATAATATGTGAAGATGGGTACAAAATATGAGGCTTTTACAGCCATCACGAGATATTTGAAAAGTTATGAACAATGCATGGATGACATTACTTAGGTTCAGCGTAATAGATACAAAGGCAGTGGGAACATGTCTCCCATATATGATTCATATGAATCTGACTCATCTGTCGACTCATGGGAATATTTATCATCTATCATCTCATAGGAATAGATGCTGGACCCGTATGAGGGCCAACTGACAGGTCTCCGAATCCTAGGTATTTCTTGGAGTGGAACTGGTGGATGTGGTTGGAAGTCTCCATAGTGACTAATTGGTCTTTTTACACCATCGGGCCTTTTAAATTGATCGAGACTTTCAACTCGTTTTGGATATGCAGTCTGACTTTCAGATGGTCCAAGAAAAGGATGTCTTTGGTATGAAAATGCAGGTCTCGGGACCGGAGTGGGGAGTATGATTGGTCTTATAACTGCGATGGGGTTAATAGGACCAGAATCCTCATTGTGTCCAGCAGTGGGAATTGAAGGGTTATGGTGTCCACCATGTCCGTGAACGTCAGTACAAGGCGTTTGACCTATAGTCCCAGTTCTAAGGTGGTTTCCTAGCGATACCGAAGCTGATGAGGTCGAAGCTGTGCCATCATTTGATGCTATGGGTGCAGGTGGTAGGTTTAGAAATGCTGTAGGTTTAAGACCTCCAGTGTTGTTTATAGGGGAAGAAATGTTGATTTTATCATCAGCATCCTGTACTAAAACAGGGTTGTCAACGATGACTGTAGATATTTCTGATTCAGAAGCCAAGTTATTAGATTTAAATAAATTATCCAAGATACTATCGATTTCTTTTATGTCTTGGGCTGTGTGAGCACTATCACTGGTTCCATCATTTTCATCTACCACCCAAGTCCAAGCACTCATGAAGTTATTGAGGACTCCGAGAACTGGTTGATTTGAAGAGCTGGGGGTCCCTTGAGGGCCATTCGTCTTCCATACAGCCTTGAACTTTTGGGCTGCCTCCTTAACTGGCTCAGAATTCTGAATCTGGTCGGACATCTGAGTTACTAAGGGCATGTAAACCATTCCAATCTCCGGCCATGCTTTTGTCACTTTTAAGTACGAAGCATTTAGTCGAACAGCTTCCTTATTCCAAACAGATATATAATGAAGTTTAGCTTCTTCTATGACAGGATCTTCATGAAGGCTCTGATTCTCAGCATTTCTCAAAGTACTTCTTAGGATGTCAACAACTGAGCTTGCACTTTCAGAGTTTGGAACATTAGCATTGTGGTGAGACACTAGTGCTGCGACATTATTGAATGGCATCCCAGAATTGTTTCCAGTTTCTGCTTCAGAAGCATTTTCCGGTTGGTTGAAAATTTTCCTTACGTCGGCCGCGTCAACTGTAAGTGGGTGAGACGTTTCTTCCGCAGAGTTCTCTGAAAGTGGCCTCTCAACATCAAAGTCTATAATTGTCCTCGTCTCTGCACTAGTCTCTTCAGGAGTGTTAGCAACAGTTATTTCCGAATCTGTTAACACTGTGTCATTATTTTGTGGAAGCATCGTTTCAGCAGCTGCATCTGTAGTTGTCGTAATTTCTGCACTATTTGCTGCCGTTGATGCTGGCGCGTCTTTTATTGTAAGTTTTGGCTTCTCCCCTACACGTGTTGTCTCTATGACTCTCTTTGGAAAATTCTCTGATCCTTTCTGTGTGGACGTAAATGGATGAGAGGAAATTTGTGTATTGGGAGAAGTCATATCTCTATTGCTTTCTGGTCTACCTTCAGCCATGGAGCCAGACTCAGCACTCAGGAACCCGTCTGTGGACTAAAAAAAATAATTATGAAGATTACAAAGAATCAGATGATACATTATTGCTATACATGAAAGACAAAAGGTGTTTTAAAGTAATTGGGTATAATTTTGAAAATATATATATATACCGATGTAGATATTCGACAGTTATGTAATTTATAGTAAGGACAAAGTAATTATTCTTACATATATTTAATGTATATAAATTACATTTCTCTAAAATGAAATTACACTTTAGTCTTAACTAAACAAGTTGTGCACAATGCAGACTTTGAAAAAAATTACAACTACGTCTCTTTAGCGTTTTTCTTAAATTTGTACTGATGAAACATATTGTATGTTTTAAATACAGTAATTATTATTACCACCATCTGTGTAGTTATTACTTGTTTTCCTCCAATTTTGTCTGAATACAATGTTTAGTTTCCTGGAACTCCAGTGCGAGGAGAGGACGATCAACAACCATAATTAATAACTGTTCACTAGATTGTTCAGAACTCGATCTATGTTTACCAAGTTCAGAACTGTTCATCAGGTCGTTCAGAACTGTTCATCAGGTCGTTCAGAACTGTTCATCAGGTCGTTCAGAACTGTTCATCAGGTCGTTCAGAACTGTTCATCAGGTCGTTCAGAACTTAAGACAGCGACAATGCCGACCCTTCCAGTGAGGAGTGCCTTGATGCTATTGAAGGGTTCTTGTTCGATGGAACTGGAGCTAACTCCCCATCCTCGGATCATACCTGATTACCTCCTATACCCCAGGTGCTGTATGGCCCTTTAGTACTTCTCCGTGAATATATAATAGATAAAATAGAATGCCCATTAAAATCATATATACCAAATATTAGTCTCTTTACTATACTATATTTACAAACTTGCTTGAACTAAGTATAAGTAAAGCTAACTCGCCGAGTGCAAGTGTTTAAACCTAGTAACTCACCGATGGCAGGGTGTCCGGAGTGGGTGTTGCTAGCACCGCGCTGCCCAACATGGCCGCTACACACACAACCTATAATAATAATAATGATATCTTTATTTCTACAAGTACATGTACAAGGTATACAGGCCTAGCTGACATCAATGACATACTACTATATAGAAAGCCGCTTGTTATGCATTTCGGGCAAACTAGGTCAGTTTTGTCCCAGGATGCGACCCACACCAGTCGACTGACACCCAGGTACCCATTTTATACTGTAGGTTGGTAGACAGCAACCAACCACCCAGGGAGAGCAGGATAGCAGATGAACAAGGAGGCTTTAGGAAGGGTAGGGGGGTGTAGACCAAGTGTTTGCAGTGAAACATATAGGTGAACAATATTTAGATAAGGGTAAAGAGGTGTTTGTGGCATTTATGGATTTGGAAAAGGCATATGATAGGGTGGATAGAGGGGCAATGTGGCAGATGTTGCAAGTGTATGGAATAGGAGGTAGATTAGATTTAGATTTTGCCACCGAAGTGGCTAGTTTATTGTGCACCCCATATCCATCCTGTGGACGGTAGCGCAAGAGCATATGGATACACAAAAGGCCTAGGCACTAGGCCCCAAAGGGGTTAACAATTGTACATTTGGGTTTATATCTACATTTCAATTATCTGTTACAAGCAAATTTAGGAAATTTGCTTATTACAATTGGTATCTTATTTCATGAATAAGATATCTTGACATGTCACATAGGTTATTATACTGTCTATCTCTATATTCCTCAATAAGTGCACAATTAAGCACATAGTGTTCAAGACAGTGACCATACGCCTGATCACATAATTTGCATTTAGTTTGACGCACCGCTTCTCGTCCGAATAGGAGGTAGGTCATTGAAAGCGGTGAAAAGTTTTTACGAGGATAGTGAGGCACAGATTAGAGTATGTAGGCGAGAGGGAGATTATTTCCCAGTAAAAGTAGGCCTTAGACAGGGATATGTGATGTCACTTTGGTTGTTTAATATATTTATAGATGGAGTTGTAAGAGAAGTGAATGCTCGGGTGTTGGCAAGAGGTGTGGGGTTAAAAGATAAAGAATCTAACACAAAGTGGGAGTTGTCACAGTTGCTCTTTGCTGATGACACTGTGCTTTTGGGGGATTCTGAAGAGAAGTTGCAGAGGTTGGTGGATGAGTTTGGTAGGGTATGCAAAAGAAGGAAATTAAAAGTGAATATAGGAAAGAGTAAGGTGATGAGGATAACAAAAAGATTAGATAATGGAAGATTGGATATCAGATTGGAGGGAGAGAGTATGGAGGAGGTGAATGTGTTCAGATATTTGGGAGTGGATGTGTCAGCAGACTGGTATATGAAGGATGAGGTGAATCATAGAATTAACGAGGGGAAAAAGGTGAGTGGTGCACTGAGGAACTTGTGGAGACAGAGAACTTTATCCATGAAAGCAAATTGGGGAATGTATGAGAGTATAGTTATACCAACACTCTTGTATGGGTGTGAGACATGGGTTGTGAATGTTGCAACAAGGAGAAGGCTGGAGGCAGTGGAGATGTCGTGTCTGAGGCAATGTGTGGTGTGAATATAATGCAGAGAATCCGTAGTTTGGAGATCAGGAGGAGGTGTGGGATTACCACAACTATTATCCAGAGAGCTGAGGAGGGGGTTGTTGAGATGGTTTGGACATATAGAAAGGATGGAGCAAAATAGAATGACTTCGAGAGTGCATAAATCTGTAGTGGAGGGAAGGCGGGGTAGGGGTCGGCCTAGAAAAGGTTGGAGGGAGGTGGTAAAGGAGGTTTTGTGGACGAGGGGCTTGGACTTTCAGCAGGCGTGCGTGAGCGTGTTAGATAGGAGCGAATGGAGACAAATGGTTTTTAGGACTTGACGTGCTGTTGGAGTGTAGGCAAGGTAACATTTATGAAGGGTTTCAGGGAAACCGGCAGGCCGGACTTGATTCCTGTAGATGGAAAGTACAGTGCCTGCACTCTGAAGGAGGGGTGTTAATGTTGCAGTTTTGTAGCTGTAGTGTAAGCACGCCTCTGGCAAGACAGTGATGGAGTGAATGATGAAAGTTTTTCTTTGTCGGGCCACCCTTCCGGAGATTCGAACTTCGGACTTCAGTGTGTGAGCTGAGTGCGCTAGCGAAAGAGCTGCAGGACACCTTTATAAACAAAATAACCTCCAGAATACATCACAACACCGGGGCTTCATATATGTATACATATATATATATATATATGTCATGCCGAATAGGTAAAATTGGTCAATTAGCAAGAACTCATTTAAAATTAAGTCCTTTCTAAAAATTTCTCTTATACTTTTAAAGATATATTTTTTTCATTTATGTTAATATAAAAAATAATAATTTTGTACCAAAATAACCTTAAAAAACTTACCTAACCTTATTATAACAAGCGCAATTTAATTTAGACTAATCCAACTAAATATATTATATATAGGTTTACAATAATTTAATAAACAAACACAATGAAATATATTTTTTTCGTTAGGTTCGGAAAGATTTTTGCGAAATTATAGCATACATAATTTTTTCCATACCCTATTCTGAAAACTATGTATGGAATCTGCCTTCACCACTTCATCACCAAGATCATTTCATTTCCCGACCATTCTGAGACTGAAGAAATACTTCCTAACAGACTTGTTGCTCATCTGCGACTACCAGCGGTGTCCCCTGAGTTCCTGTCTCTCACCTCTCAAACAGCCTATCTTCGTCTAATTTTTCAATTCCCCTGAGTATTGAGTATTTTATGTTACTATCATGTCCCCCTGGTTATTATATCTTTCAATGTCGTTAGGTTCAATTCCGTTAACCCTCTCCTCGTAGTTCATGCCCCTGAGCCCAGGAAAAAGCCTTGTTGCATACTTCTGCACTTTTTCCAGTGTCTTAACATGCTTTTTCAGGTGACGGTTCTATACTGGTGCTGCATAGTCAAGAGGGACATGACGTATGTTTCATAAAGCGCAGGGAATGACTCTGTTGAGATTCCTGAAGGCTACTCTTAGATTTACCAGACGAGCATTGGATGTAGACGTTATTCGGCTGATGTGAGCCTCTGGCGATATACTGGGCACTATGATCACCCCTAGGTCTTTTTGAGTGAAGTCTGCAGCATCTGTGCCCTTAGTCTATACCCTTTTTTAGTCTTCTTGCTCTTCCCAACCTTCATGGCCTTGCAGTTACAGGGGTTGAATTCAAACAACCACTTATCTGACAACTCTTGCAATTTATCCAGATACCTTCTGAGCATTTCTGGAATGTCATTCACATAAACTAGAAACAGTACTGGTAATAATGCCGATCCTTGCGGAACTCCACTAGTTATTCTTCCCTATTCTGCCGTCTCTTTCCTGGCAGTCCCTCTTTGCTTCCTTTCCCTAAGATTCTCTTTGATCCACCGGAGTAAGTTCCCTGTTATTCCCGGCAAGTTATGGCCCAGCTTTTTGCGGGATACAGTATAAAACGACTTCAGACAGTCTAAAAATGCAATCCAGCCAACATTTTGTCTTTTTTGTCGCACATTTGTTACTTTGTCATATAACTCCAACAAGTTAGTAAGACAAGAGTTGCTAACTCTAAACCCATGCAAGGTATACCTTACTGAGGAACTGGTCTGTAGTTTAATGCCACCTGTTTGTCTCATTTCTTAAATTCAGGAACTACATTTTCTGTCTTCCAGGTCTCTGGTAACTGTCCTATATCCATTGACTTATTGTAGATCATAGCTAGTGATTTAGACTGCTTCAGCACCCTCTCCCATACTCCATGGTGACACCGTTGTCAGGTCTCATTGCCTTTGGTGTATCCAAGTCCCTCAAAAGTTTTCTTATCCCTTCCTCTGTTGTGTGAATGTCATCTAGTACCTGTTGGTGTTCCCTCTTCTTCAGTGTGTACTCACCTAATTGTACTCACCTAATTGTGGTGCAGGGGTCGAGACTTAGCTCCTGGCCCCGCCTCTTCACTGATCGATACTAGGTCCTCTCTCTCCCTGCTCTATGTGCTTTATCATACCTCGTCTTAAAGCTATTAATGGTTCCTGCCTAAACTACATCACTTGCTAGACTATTCCACTTCCTGACAACTCTATGACTGAAGAAATACTTCCTAACATCCCTTTGACTCGTCTGAGTCTTCAACTTCCAATTGTGACCCCTTGTTTCAGTGTCCCCTCTCTGGAACATCCTGCCTCTGTCCTCCTTATCTATTCCTCGCAGTATTTTGTATGTCGTTATCATGTCTCCCCTAACCCTCCTGTCCTCCAGTGTCGTCAGGCCGATTTCCCTTAACCTTTCTTCATAGGACATTCCCATTAGCTCCGGAACTAACCTTGTTGCAAATTTTTGCACTTTCTCTAATTTCTTGACGTGCTTGACCAGGTGTGGGTTCCAAACTGGTGCTGCATACTCCAATATGGGCCTGACGTACACAGTGTACAGTGTCTTGAAAGATTCCTTACTAAGGTATCGGAACGCTATTCTCAGGTTTGCCAGGCGCCCACATGCTGCACCAGTTATCTGGTTGATGTGTGCTTCCGGAGACGTGCTCGGTGTTATACTCACCCCAAGATCTTTTTCCTTGAGTGAGGTTTGCAGTCTTTGGCCACCTAGCCTATACTCTATCTGCGGTCTTCTTTGCCCTTTCCCGATCTTCATGACTTTGCATTTAGCAGGGTTAAACTCGAGAAGCCAGTTGCTGGACCACGTGTCCAGCCTGTCCAGGTCTCTTTGTAGTCCTGCCTGATCCTCATCTAATTTAATTCTCCTCATTAACTTCACTTCATCTGCGAACAGGGACACTTCTGAGTCTATCCCTTCCATCATGTCATTCACATATACCAAGAATAGCATTGGCCCTAGGACTGACTCTTGTGTGTGTGTGTGTGTGTGTGGTCTTGAGGAACATTGCATAATGAATCATCTGTAAATTACAATATCTATCCTGTACGGTGTTTATTGACATACTTGTTCACACTTGTTGCGAGTGAACCACTCAGGAACCCTAGCGAGTAAAGTGCTGGAAAACTCAAGTTCGGTAATCACAGCTCCAGCAGCTTAGTGGTATACAATCAAATAATTCTGGGATTTGAGTGTGCAAAAATGACCGCGATGACTAATAAAGACTGGAGGCTATATGGAAATTAATGTATAAGAAGACAGGCTGCAAGATATGAGGATGAAAATTTATCGAGGCTACAGACGTCTGAGAAGGCAGAGTTATCAATGAAGTGAGTATCTTTTTTTACAAGATCGAACAGGTTCGTCAAAGATCAAGACTGATAAAATAAACAGACTAGATAAACAAACATCCTGTAGTAGCCAGCACCCGATGAACAAATTATTTCCGAGTTATAATGTGCATACAGTAGTGTATATAATGCATATCTCTAGTTGAGCCATAACCTCACAATAATTCTATGAAAATGTATAACAGAGTCCTTTACTTTACCTATAATAATTTAAAGAATATTATTGCTACGGATACACCACTAAAAAAAAAAAATAATTTTCCGGAAGATAATCATGTGTTGAATATAGTCAGATATAAATATAATAACTCACACGTGAAATTATGAGAATTATTATAATTATTACCATATTTACTAGGAGTTATAGGGGTCATACAACGCCTGAGGGAATGGGAGATAATCAGGTTCGAGTCAAGGAAAGGGAGGAGAGGTCCATTTCCTTGGATCAAGAGCCCTCCCTCACCAGCATTAGGGCACCTACTTAGAGGAGTTATAAGTACGAAAAGATGGGGAGTTCAAGGGAGGGGCATGACTCTTATACTCTCAAATAAAATCGGCACACACTGAACATGACTGTCCAACACCACCACTTATAAAGCAAGATAACACTTGTGGCTTAAATACAAACTAATCATCATGGCCAAGTGCGTTGCGGCTCTGTGCTGATTTCGCTTACCTCAAAAAAAGTTCTCAATGTTCAACATTTTGTGAGTAAGGAGTCTTGGTGCGTGCTTTGCACTTGAGTGAGCTTTAAGGTCACGAGCAAATGTTTGGACGCTGCTGGAGTCTGACAGCACATCTCAAGCCTGATTCAGCTTGTGCACAACACACCGCTCAGGCTTTTGTACCTCACGCACTCTTCATCCAGGGAGGAGTGCACTTACATCTTTGTTTATAACACATTCCTTCGACTTCGAATTATGAGTAACTTTCACTTTCCTTCGACTTCGAATTATGAGTAACTTTCACTTAATTAGTTAATCTTTAAAAATTCCACTAAGAATTTATGAATCTTATTTTATTTCACACAAAAAATAATTAATTTGAGGAAAAAAACTGATATATCCCGGGTTCGATCCTCAGGAGTGGGAAGACGTATGAGGTACATATTTGTCAATCAAGTGTTGTGGTTGTATCCTTGGAAGGAAGTATAAGTTAAGAGCCAGTTTGAGCATAAATATAAAACCAATCCCACGACCACCATCAGCCACGAATAATAATATCTTTATTTCTACAAGTAATGTACAAGGTATACAGGCCTAGCTGACATCAGTGACATACTACTACATAGAAAGCCGCTAGTTATGTAGAGCATTTCGGACAAATTAGGTAGTTTTGTCCCAGGATGCGACTCACACCAGTCGACTAACTCCCAGCTCATTTTACCGATGGGGAACATAGACAACCGGTGTAAAGAAACACGCCCAATGTTTCTAACCTTGCCGGAAATCGAACCTGGACCATCGCCGTGTGAAGCGAGAGCTTTAGCCACCAGGCCACAGAGCACTTTAGCCACCAGGCCACATTGCACTTTAGCCACCAGGCCACAGGGCACTTTAGCCACCAGGCCACAGGGCACTTTAGCCACCAGGCCACAGGGCACTTTAGCCACCAGGCCACAGGGCACTTTAGCCACCAGGCCACAGGGCACTTTAGCCACCAGGCCAAAGGGCACTTTAGCCACCAGGCCACAGGGCACTTTAGCCACCAGGCCACAGGGCACTTTAGCCACCAGGCCACAGGGCACTTTAGCCACCAGGCCACAGGGCACTTTAGCCACCAGGCCACAGGGCACTTTAGCCACCAGGCCACAGGGCACTTTAGCCACCAGGCCACAGGGCACTTTAGCCACCACGCCACAGGGCACTTTAGCCACCAGGCCACAGGGCACTTTAGCCACCAGGCCACAGGGCACTTTAGCCACCAGGCCACCACCACCACCACAGGCACTACCACCATTTGCCCCACTATCACTACCAGGGGCAGATACAGTGAATAGTTCTGTTCTCCAAGGCTCAGTACTCGCCTCACTTCTTTTCCTCGTCCTCATATCTGTCATAGACAGGCATATAAACCACAGTGCTGTATCATCCTTTGCAGACGATACTAGAATCAGCACAAGAGTGGCATCCATAGAAGATACAGCGAGCCTCCAGACTGATCAATAAACCAAGTCTTCCATAGGGCTACTGGCAACAATATGATGTTTAAAGAGGACAAATTTCAATCACAATGTTACGCAAATATTAAGGAAGTAATAACAAGACCGGAGTACAAGACAAACTTAAATCACTCATTCGAGCGTAAGTCTGTGAGATCTGGGAGTGATAATGACAGGAAATCTCACGTTCAAGGAGTACAACAATGCCATAATCGTAACTGCGAGGATAATGATAGGCTGGGAAACTAGAACTTTCAAAACAAAGATATGTCAAACCAATTATGACACTTTTAAATTTATTTGTTCTCTCTAGGTTGGAATATTGCTGTGTTCTAATCGCCCCCCTTCAAAACAGGAGAAATTCCAGAACAGGAAAATGCAGAGAGCCTTCACAGCTCGTATAAATTCAATCAAGTACCTAAACCACTGGAAGTGCTTGAAGTCCCTCGAAATGTACAAGTTAGATTGAGGACGAGAAAGCTACATCATAATTTATAACCTTTGTCTTAAAGAGGGAACTCGACAGAGTCCTCAAATCAGTTCCTGATCAACTGGGCTGTGGTGCATACGTTGAGCTGCGGGTGGCGGGGCACCAAGAACCTGATCGACTAGGCCGCGGGGACGGTGACCTCCGGAAGCGACTTCAGATAGCCACCCAACCACAACCACTACCACCATCACGCACTGAAGCCACTACCTCCACCACCCCAACAACAGCCACTACCCCCTCCCCCTTTGTCCCCATTACCGGAGAAGAGTCCGGGTCAGCACGATACCTGTGGTTTTCCCAGGTGAGGTAACGTTACTCCAGCAGGTCACCGGTAGACATTTTGTGACACGTGATGGATTGGAAGGATTTGTGGGTTGGTTAATTTGGTTTAAGTCAACTACACAAAGTTCATTGAGGCTATATGTAACTCATTCACAACCAGTGAAGAACACTAATCCCTAAAATAAGGATTAAAGTAAACTCTATATACGCAGAGATAAATACCCCTCTTGTGTATTCAGGAAGGATGACACTGTACTATTGTGTTTTCAACCTAACTCCTGTCCCATCCCAACCCCACTCTTGCCTTAACCCCTACCTCAACCCTGTAAAACCCCTGCCACAATACCTTTGACCCAAACATATTACACCTTTACCCCAACCCTATCCTACACCGACTGTGGCCCAAGTCATTACAGTCTAGTAAAGCCTACTACCTCCTTCCCTAAACCACCCTGAGCCTACTCGACCCCTGAGTCAATCCTACCACGTGAATATCTCTTAACATATACACGCTGCTTTACTTTTATTTTCCGAAAAGTAACAATTAAAAAATATTCAATATTATTATAATCAAAAGAAGCGCTAAACCACAAGGGTTATACAGCAAAAAAAAAAACATCAGTGGGAAACACTTTTCGAGAAAAACTTTATTATAGTTATTAATATATGCATAACCTAAATCGGTTCCTGGCAATAATTTTTTTTGTTGTAACCACTGTAAGCATTTCTGGAAATACAAATCTAAATGGGAGATAAGTAGTGTGAATTTACTAGAGGAGAGAGAAGCGAGTCGAGGGCGACGGTGAGGGTCAGATAGAAGAGACAGGTAACAGTACCTGCGCTGAGAGAAGCATGGTGATGTAGCGGAACTCTAGCAAGTGGTCGAGGTCGCCTGGGATGGTGCGTTCAAGGTGGTGGTGATGAGCTGCTCTGCCCTAGACCCAACACTCACCCACACTGCCAGCTCTACCACCGTGCTCGCCTAGTTAACTGGGCACGCTTCCTCCCCCCTTACCATCTTCCCCACACACCCCACCTCTCAACCCTTCTAGAGTTTTCTGCCCTCATCGCCTTATCCAGCTCTTACCACAGCATCGTTCCAACAGTCTGTTAACCTCCACCTTGACATCTCTCTACACTCTTTCCTTACGTGTTCTGTTGTTACATCAACGACACCATCACACACTCAAAAATCCTCCAACCAGTTTTAATCTTAGAGATGTGAGCGAGTCCTGACTGCGCTTGGCCATCCAAGTGGCCGGAGGTATTATGGCCGTGTTTTCATCTGTTTACTTGTGGTCAAATATACTACGTTTATATAAGAATATGTATCTCTAACTTGACCCAACTTAACTTAAACCAAAGAATATATCAGTCGTAACCTTACAGAGCACTAGGGCTTAGAGACCAGTCTAGGAAATCATGCCTGAACACTAAATTTTGGAAACTAGGCTTGGAGACCAAGCCTGGACACCAAGCCTGGAGACCAAGCCTGGAGACCAAGCCTGGAGACCAAACGAAACGTTGGCTAACTAAAGTTTTCCATTCTGCTTCGGTATTTTTTTTTCATATCAACCTCTCAGTCTTGACGCCTTTCTTCCAGAAAGCGTCAAGAAACTGACGTTGGGGAGTTCGTGGGAAAATGAACTCGCTACACTCAGGCTGGTTTTTCACCGGGCTACAAGCTTAAGTTATTCTCCCTTGTGACTTGCTCACTGCTCATCATCCAGGTGGCTCACTGCTCATCAACGAGGTGGCTCACTGCTCATCATCGAGGTGGCTCACTGCTCATCATCGAGGTGGCTCACTGCTCATCATCCAGGTGGCTCAGTGCTCATCATCGAGGTGGCTCACTGCTCATCATCCAGGTGGCTCACTGCTCATCATCCAGGTGGCTCACTGCTCATCATCCAGGTGGCTCACGGCTCATCATCCAGGTGGCTCACTGCTCATCATCCAGGTGGCTCACTGCTCATCATCCAGGTGGCTCACTGCTCATCATCCAGTGGCTCACTGCTCATCATCCAGGTGGCTCACTGCTCATCATCCAGGTGGCTCACTGCTCATCATCCAGGTGGCTCACTGCTCATCATCCAGGTGGCTCACTGCTCATCATCTGGGTGTTACAAATGAATGATCGGTGACACCTGCATCATTTTAATGCTATAAGTGCATTAATTCTTACCAGTTGATACCTGTAAGTCATGACTGCTGTAGTGACTGTCTTGATGGCTTTGGTGATGCTTTTCTTGTTGTTTACAATTTTGTCGCTATTTTTCTGTTAACCTTGTTACTGTGAAGGTAAACTTGTTTAGAGGTTAACACAATAACATTTAGAGGTTAAGAGAAGTGTGTAGTTGGCAGTGATCCATGTGAGTCAGAGAGGGTTCTGACCCCACGTGTGTGATGCTCCGGGAGGTGTACCGCCTATATGGCCAGCCTCTCCGATCCTCTTAATGCCCCGTGAAGGAGATCAAGTCACTGTCAATAGTCAACATCTATAAAAACGCTTCTGATTTTTATGTCATTTGTAAAAAGGAATACAGTCATTTTGTGTTTAATTATTCGTCAGGAAAAAAGCCAGCTGATGTAGGTCTTGTTCATGTGATGACCTGTTCAGTGGCTTGTTTTAACATCATAGCGTAAATTTTTTTATTATAATATTGGCAAAGGTTTTGTTTCGTTTTAACCCAAGGTGGTGGCAGCTAGTGTTGTAGTGGGTAGACAGGGCTGGCAGAACGGTACGAAATGGTACGGAATTCGATACGGTATGTTTCATTTTTTGGTTAAAAATACGGGACGCTATTTCTCAAAGGTACGAAAAACGAAAAAAAAATACAGTACTGCCAACCATGTGGGTAAGAACCAGCGAACAGTACAGTACTGCCAAGCTTGTGGGTAAGAACCACCAAGATTTGGGAGTTTTAAAATTAGTTACTTCACATAATATATACTTCAGGAGTAGTCTTGAGGAAATATTTGTATTTATAATTTTTTATTGATAATTTCGACACTTCCAGACCATGAAGCCTCGTCACAGACCAGGCCGCGGGGGCGTTGACCCCCGAAACCCTCTCCAGGTATATATATATATATATATTTTTTTTCAACAAGTCGGCCGTCTCCCACCGAGGCAGGGTGACCCAAAAAGAAAGAAAATCCCCAAAAAGAAAATACTTTCATCATCATTCAACACTTTCACCACACTCATACAAAATCACTGTCTTTGCAGAGGAGCTTAGATACGACAGCTGAGAAAAGTCCCTCCCAGCTGTCACTATCTCAGACCCTTCCTTTAAAGTGCAGGCATTGTACTTCCCATTTCCAGGACTCAAGTCCAACTAAATCAATTAACTGGTTTCCCTGAATCCCTTCACAAAATGTTACCCTGCTCACACTCCAACAGATCGTCATGTCCCAAAAACCATTCGTCTCCATTCACTCCTATCTAACACGCTCACACATGCTTGCTGGAAGTCCAAGCCCTCACCCACAATACCTCCTTTACCCCTTCCTCCAACCTTTTCTAGGACGACCCCTACCCCGCCTTCCTTCCCTACAGATTTATACGCTCTCCAAGTCATTCTACTTTGATCCATTCTCTCTAAATGACCAAACCACCTCAACAACCCCTCTTCAGCCCTCTGACAAATACTTTTAGTAACTCCACACCTTCTCCTAATTTCCACATTCCGAATTTTCTGCATAATATTTACACCACACATTGCCCTTAGACAGGACATCTCCACTGCCTCCAGCCTCCTCCTCGCTACAGCATTTGCAACCCATGCTTCACACCCATATAAGAGTGTTGGTACCACTATACTTTCTTACATTCCCTTCTTTGCCTCCATGGATAACGTTTTTTGTCTCCACAGATACCTCAACGCACCACTCACCTTTTTTCCTTCATCAATTCTATGGTTAACCTCATCCTTCATAAACCCATCCGCTGACACATCACCTCCCAAATATCTGAAAACATTTACTTCTTACATAATCCCTCTCTCCAATGTGATATCCAATTTTTCTTTATTTAAATCGTTTGATACCCTCATCACCTTACTCTTATCTATGTTCACTTTTAACTTTCTACCTTTACTCACTCTCCCAAACTCGTCCACTAACCTTTGCAACTTTTCTTTAGAATCTCCCATAAGCACAGTATCATCAGCAAAAAGTAACTGTGTCAACTCCCATTTTGCATTTAATTCTCCATAATTTAATCCCACCCTCTCCCCAACACCCTAGCATTTACTTCTTTTACAACCCCATCTATAAATATATTAAACAACCATGGTGACATTACACATCCCTGTCTAAGACCTAAGTTTACCGGGAAGTAATCTCCCTCTCTCCTACACACCCTAACCTGAGCCTCACTATCCTCATAAAAACTCTTTACAGCCTTCAGTAACTTACTACCTATTCCATACACTTGCAACATTTGCCACATTGCTCCCCTATCCACTCTATCATATGCCTTTTCTAAATCCATAAATGCAATAAAAACTTTTCTACCTTTATCTAAATACTGTTCACATATATGCTTCACTGTAAACACTTGATCTACACATCCCCTACCCACTCTAAAGCCTCCTTGCTCATCTGCAATCCTACTCTCTGTCTTACCTCTAATTCTTTCAATAATAACCCCATACACTTTACCTGGTATACTCAGTAAACTTATTCCCCTATAATTTTTACACTCTCTTTTATCCCCCTTCCTTTATATAAAGGAACTATACATGCTCTCTGCCAATCCCTAGGTACCTTCCCTCTTTCATACATTTATTAAACAAAAATACCAACCACTCCAGCACTATATCCCCCTGCTTTTAACATTTCTGTCATGATTCCGTCAATTCCAGCTGCTTTACCCCTTTCATTCTACGTAATGCCTCACGCACCTCCCCCACACTCACATCCTACTCTTCTTCACTCCTAAACGATGTTGTACCTCCCTGGCCAGTACATGAAATTACCGCCTCCCTTTTTTCATCGACATTTAAAAGTTCCTCAAAATATTCCTGCAATCTACCCAATACCTCCAGCTCCCCATCTACTAACTCCCCTACTCTGTTTTTAACTGACAAATCCATTCGTTCCCTAGGCTTTCTTACCTTGTTTATCTCACTCCAAATTTTTTTCTTGTTTTCAGCAAAATTTCTTGACAGAGGCTCTCCCATTCTTTTATCCGCTCTTCTTTTGCACTCTCTCACCACTCTCTTCACCTTTCTTTTACTCTCCATATACTCTGCTCTTCTATTAACACTTCTGTTTTGTAAAAACCTCTCATAAGCTACCTTTTTCTCTTTTATCACACCCTTTACTTCTTCATTCCACCACTCACTCCTCTTTCCTCCTGCACCCACCCTCCTATAGCCACAAACTTCTGCCCCACATTCTAATACTGCATTTTTAAAACTATCCCAACTCTCTTCAACCCCCCACTACTCATACTTGCACTAGCCCACCTTTCTGCCAATAGTTGCTTATATCTCACCCTAACTTCCTCCTCCCTTAGTTTATACACTTTTACCTCTCTTTACTTGCTGTTGCCATTTTCTTTTGTCCCATCTACCTTTTACTCTAACTGTAGCTACAACCAAATAATGATCTGATATATCCGTTGCCCCTCTATAAACATGTACATCCTGAAGCCTACTCATCAACCTTTTATCCACCAATACATAATCCAACAAACTACTTTCCTTACGTGCTATATCATACCTTGTATATTTATTTATCCTCTTTTTCATAAAATATGTATTACTTATTACCAAACCTCTTTCTACACATAGCTCAATTAATGGTTCCCCATTTACATTTACCCCTGGGACCCCAAATTTACCTACTTCTCCCTCCACAACATTTTTACCCACTTTAGCATTAAGATCCCCAACCACAATTACTCTCTCACTTGGTTCAAAACTCCCCACACACTCACTCAACATTTCCCAAAATCTCTCTCTCTCCTCTACACTTCTCTCTTCTCCAGGTGCATAAACACTTACTATAACCCACTTTTCACATCCAACCTTTATTTTACTCCACATAATCCTTGAATTTATACATTTATATTCCTTCTTTACCTGCCATAACTGATTATTCAACATTATTGCCACTCCTTCTTTAGCTCTAACTCTATTTGAAACCCCTGACCTAATCCCATTTCTCCCCACTGAAACTCTCCTACCCCCTTCAGCTTTTGTCTCACTTAAAGCCAGGACATCCAGCTTCTTTTCATTCATAACATCTACAATCATCTCTTTCTTATCATTCGCACAACATCCACGCACATTCAAACATCCCACTTTGACGGTTTTCTTCTTTTTCTTTTTAGTAAGCTATACAGGAAAAGGGGTTACTAGCCCATTGTTCCCGGCATTTTAGTTGACTTTTACAACACGCATGGTTTACGGAGGAAAGATTCTTATTCCACTTCCCCATGGATATGAAAGGAAAAGCAATAAGAACAAGAACTATTAAGATAAAAATTAAAGAAAACTCAGATGAGTGTGTATACATAAACGTGTACATGTTTGCGTAGCGTGACCTAAGTGTAAGTATAAGTAGCAAAACGTACCTGAAATCTTGCATGTTTATGAGACAGAAAAAAGACACCAGCAACCCTGTAAAACAGTTTCAGGTTTCTGTTTCACAGTCACCTGGCAGGATGGTAGTACCTCCCTGGGTGGTTGCTGTCTACCAACCTACTACCTACATAAAATTATATATATATATATATATATATATATATATATATATATATATATATATATATATATATATATATATATATATATATATTATTTAATGCATATAGCGTTAAGAAACCACTACGATTGTAGAAATGTTTTCTTCCTGCTTTCACATGGGTTTAGAAAGCTGGTGTGCGTTTATTGTGGGGCTTAACAGGTATGAGCAGAGGGCATGATTTTCCTAGAGAGAGAAACTAGAGGGTCTGGGGAAGGACGAAAGACAGGGGTAAAGAGATGGAATGACGGAGGGAGGTTGTGCTAACCTATAAATTCCCTTGGTAGGTCACTTCCCTGACATCCTGCCATTCCCCCTATCTCTCCCTCTCCCTTTTTTTTTTTTACACAGGGTTTGACAAGGTTAGGATCCCTAATTTTATTGACAAGCTAAGAACTGTTACCTATATCAGCTCATTTGAAAGTATTTTTACTGTTATGAAACACTTGTAGGGAACATGATGAAGTTGGAGCCATCTGTGGGTCAGCATTTACATTTGATCAACTGACTTTATATCGTTAACTTCATAATGCTGTACTAACGTGTTCCAGACTCTAGTCATCGGGGATAAATGATCTCAGATGAAGTGATGTTCTGGAGAAGGTTACAGCCAGAGTGAAGATGCTGCTTTCTGCCCGTCTTGTGGTATAGAAGCTTGCTTCTCGCTGTCGTCTCTCTCTCTCTCTCTCTCTCTCTCTCTCTCTCTCTCTCTCTCTCTCTCTCTCTCTCTCTCTCTCTCTCTCTCTCTCTCTCTGTAAGAGACAATTCTTGCTCTTTAGTTACTAAGGCAGATTTTCAGCTCCTAAAGAATTTTTAAAAAACTAATTTGCGCATAAGAACACAAATGGTACGCAGAACAAGAACGGGGAATCGCTAAACCCGCAGGGGGTGATCAGGTACGGCTCAAGGAAGGGGCAAGGTAGCTCCAACATCTTGGATCAAATGCCTTTCACCTCTGGACGCGGTTAATGTTCTGCCATGCAGGTCAAATATTTGTTCAATAATAGAAGCCACAAATTCGGTAATAAAAGTTGGCACAATAAACAGTAAAGGAACAATAAGAGTCACAACACCGTGGTTGTAACAGTAAAGGAACAATAAGAGTCACAATACCGTGGTTGTAACAGTAAAGGAACAATAAGAGTCACAACACTGTGGTTGTAACAGTAAAGGAACAATAAAAGTCACAACACAGTGGTTGTAACAGTAAAGGAACAATAAGAGTCACAACACCGTGGTTGTAACAGTAAAGGAACAATAAGAGTCACAATACCATGGTTGTAACAGTAAAGGAACAATAAGAGTCACAATACCATGGTTGTAACAGTAAAGGAACAATAAGAGTCACAACACTGTGGTTGTAACAGTAAAGGAACAATAAAAGTCACAACACAGTGGTTGTACCAGTAAAGGAACAATAAGAGTCACAACACAGTGGTTGTAACAGTAAAGGAACAATAAAAGTCACAACACAGTGGTTGTAACAGTAAAGGAACAATAAAAGTCACAACACTGTGGTTGTAACAGTAAAGGAACAATAAAAGTCACAACACCGTGGTTGTAACAGTAAAGGAACAATAAGAGTCACAACACAGTGGTTGTAACAGTAAAGGAACAAAAAAAGTCACAACACAGTGGTTGTAACAGTAAAGGAACAATAAGAGTCACAACACCGTGGTTGTAACAGTAAAGGAACAATAAAAGTCACAACACAGTGGTTGTAACAGTAAAGGAACAATAAAAGTCACAACACAGTGGTTGTAACAGTAAAGGAACAATAAAAGTCACAACAGTGGTAGTAACAGTAAAGGAACAATAAGAGTCACAACACAGTGGTTGTAACAGTAAAGGAACAATAAAAGTCACAACACAGTGGTTGTAACAGTAAAGGAACAATAAAAGTCACAACACCGTGGTTGTAACAGTAAAGGAACAATAAGAGTCACAACACAGTGGTTGTAACAGTAAAGGAACAATAAAAGTCACAACACCGTGGTTGTAACAGTAAAGGAACAATAAGAGTCACAACACAGTGGTTGTAACAGTAAAGGAACAATAAAAGTCACAACACTGTGGTTGTAACAGTAAAGGAACAATAAAAGTCACAACACCGTGGTTGTAACAGTAAAGGAACAATAAAAGTCACAACACCGTGGTTGTAACAGTAAAGGAACAATAAAAGTCACAACACCGTGGTTGTAACAGTAAAGGAACAATAAGAGTCACAACACAGTGGTTGTAACAGTAAAGGAACAATAAAAGTCACAACACCGTGGTTGTAACAGTAAAGGAACAATAAGAGTCACAACACAGTGGTTGTAACAGTAAAGGAACAATAAAAGTCACAACACTGTGGTTGTAACAGTAAAGGAACAATAAAAGTCACAACACCGTGGTTGTAACAGTAAAGGAACAATAAAAGTCACAACACCGTGGTTGTAACAGTAAAGGAACAATAAAAGTCACAACACCGTGGTTGTAACAGTAAAGGAACAATAAGAGTCACAACACAGTGGTTGTAACAGTAAAGGAACAATAAAAGTCACAACACAGTGGTTGTAACAGTAAAGGAACAATAAAAGTCACAACACAGTGGTTGTAACAGTAAAGGAACAATAAAAGTCAACACCGTGGTTGTAACAGTAAAGGAACAATAAAAGTCAACACCGTGGTTGTAACAGTAAAGGAACAATAAAAGTCAACACCGTGGTTGTAACAGTAAACAGGAACACCAATGGAATGACAATGGAAACTGTATATTTGTGTCCTTCACTGGGACATAAATTATGCACTACCGAAATGATTATGGTTTAGACCGGACCGAAACATCGTCTTGTGTGTCAGTTGTGAATAGGAAAGGTCAACACTAGGACAGCTTAGCGTGCAGGAGGGTGGCTGAGAATACCAATCGTGTTGTCTTAGTTCCCTGCCTATTACACCTTCCTTCGAGAATATTAACTAAATAACTGTATAGTGGCTCACCCCAGCACCGTGTGTAATTCATATACACCGAGAAGTGTGTATGTTTCAATGTTTATACACCGAGAGGTGTACGTCAGTGTAAATGCATAGAGAAGTGTCTCTCAATGTTTATACGCCCAGAGGAGAGTATTTCAGTATATCTACATCGAGAGATGCGCATTTCAGTGTATACGCACCGAGAGGTGCCTATCTCAGTTTATATACATCGATAGGTGTGTATTTCGGTGTACAAACTCCGATAGGTGTGTCTCTCATTGTACAAATTCTGAGATCCTGTTTAATCCCTCTCGTAAGGATTAAATTATCCTCCTGTAGTCGATCGGCTTTAAACCTAATAAACCAAGTAACCTATTCAGATCTGATATCACTGGTCAACAGCCAAAATGCTTCCGAGACCAGAGTAGCAATTTCCAACTAATTTTAGGTCACTGATAATGAATATCATGGTTAAAATTGTTTGTTAGGTCTACTTTACAATATAGACCTACGTATCACAACAGGTTGCAACAGGCTTGTGGCAGTGTGTTTCTTACCACACTCACAGTCTCACTGACCTTCATTATTGTTCCAGCAGTCATACAAGGTGGTTGTGCTCTCCAAGTTTATATTTTGAGGTGAAAGGTTGGTGATTTTCTTAGCCAAACACTTTTTAAACTTATAATAAATATTCACTGAGCAAGTACTGCTGCTTTCTATGTGAATGAGAGAGCCGTGCAAGAGGTTGCCACTACATCAGGAGAGACTGGCCACCTCGTCAATCATTGGAGCCTGGGATGAAAAATGTTCAACATCCACCTCTCATTGAACCAACCAAAATTTTGCTACCACCACTACACATAAAACTGTAGCTCATGAAAGACTGTAAAAGCTATGGACAAATCAGGTCAGGGATTCGAGGATTTAACATCAAAATTTCCCTCACTGAGCGACGCTAAGATAAGAGAGGGAGTCTTCAATGGTCCTCAGATTCGAGAGCTTCTTAAAGATGGTGACTTTGAATCAGACCTTCATGGGAAGAAGAAAGCTGCTTGGAAATCATTCAAGTTAGTGGCGAAGGGATTTCTCGGAAACAGAAGGGAAGGCAACTATGAAGAATTGGTGGAAAACCTCGTCAAGGCTTACAAGAACATGGAATGTAACATGTCACTTAAAATCCAATTTTGGGACTCACATTTAGACTTTTTTCCAGCAAACTGTGGGGCAGTTAGTGACGAACATAGTGAAAGGTTTCACCAAGATATTTCAACCATGGAAAAATGGTACCAGGGCAAATGAGGCACAAGAATGTTTGCAGACTATTGCTGAACATTGGCAAGAGATAATTCTTCAGCCCACTAGAAGCGTCAAGCAAAAAGGCAGAGAGTAGGTACGGATTAGAGTTTAAAACATACTGACACATATTGTACGTTATAATAAAATAATAAAATATTACATGTCTCATATATTTAAACCTATATAGTCAATAAGCATTTTTCAAGGTGATATTTGGATTCAGGACATGAAAAAAAAAATTAACTAATCTCATTTAAGAAGCATATAACTTTTCAAAAATTGTTGACCGGTGTAATGAGTCTGGTTATCATCTCTCCTGCGGCCCAGTCTCAGACCAGGTCTAATGACTCTTACAAGCAGCTGATACCCGTATGGGTGAAACGTCGGTAATAAAGATATATTCATTGTGTAGGCAAAATATAGAGCTTAATAAAGGTATCCCACTGTATGGGGGAAATGTTGTTTAATAACGATATCCTTTGTGTGTGGGGAAAACGTTGTAGTTAATATAGCGATCCACTGTATAGGCGAAACGTTGTGGTTAATATTGGTGTCCATTGCATATAAGTGTTACTGACTCCACCTTGGTGGTATCTACATATCATTCCAGTTCCTGGACTCCTAAGTTGGAAGGAAATATTAGGCCTCCTTAGGAAATATTGAGGCTATTGAAGAAACTTAAGGCACACGGAATAGGAGGAGAAATTTTATCCTGGGTAGAGGCAAGGTTGACAAACAGGCGGCAGAGAGTTTGCATAAATGGGGAGAAATCAAACTGGGGGCACGTCTCAAGCGGTGTCCCACAGAGGTCAGTTTTGGGCCCCCTGTTGTTTACAATTTACATAAACGACATAGATGAGGGAATAAATAGCAACATAAGCAAATTTGCTGATGACACCAAAATAGGCCGTCAAATTCATTCTAATGAGGACATTAGAGCACTCCAGGATGATTTGAATAGACTGATGCAGTGGTCGGAGAAGTGACAGATGCAGTTTAATGTAGACAAATGCAAAGTTCTAAATGTTGGGCAGGACAATAATCATGCCACATATAAACTGAATAATGTAGATCTTAATACTTGTGATTGCGAGAAGGATTTAGGAGTTCTGGTTAGCAGTAATCTGAAACCAAGACAACAGTGCATAAGTGTTCGCAATAAAGCTAACAGAATCCTTGGCTTCATATCAAGAAGTATAAATAATAGAAGTCCTCAGGTTGTTCTTCAACTCTATATATCTTTGGTTAGGCCTCATTTAGATTATGCTGCACAGTTTTGATCACCGTATTACAGAATGGATATAAATGCACTGGAAAACGTACAGAGGAGGATGACAAAGTTGATCCCATGTATCAGAAATCTTCCCTATGAGGATAGACTGAGGGCCTTGAATAAGATATAATAAGATTTCTTCGGATTTTTAACCCCGGAAGGTTAGCCACCCAGGATAACCCAAGAAAGTCAGTGCGTCATCGAGGACTGTCTGTCTTATTTCCAATGGGGTCCTTAATCTTGTCCCCCAGGATGCGACCCACACAAGTCGACTAACAACCCAGGTACCTATTTGCTGCTAGGTGAACATGACAACAGGTGTAAGGAAACACGTCGAAATGTTTCCACCCGCCGGGAATCGAACCCGGGCCCTCCGTGTGTGAAGCGAGAGCTCTAGCCACCAGACCACCGGGCCACAGCCATCAGACCACCAGACCACTCCTGTCTTCCCTTCAGCTACCACCTCTATATGTTCATGTGACATCTCCCTTTCCCCTACCCCCTTGGGAAGTTCCTGCTGTCCGTGTCTGTTCTATTCCTCTACCTTGCGCGAAAGCCCAACTACCTACGGCGGCTTCTCACTCTTTTTTTTCTAGACCACTTCCGCTCTCATTCCCATGCCATCGCAGTATACACCGATGGTTCAAAGTCGTCTGACGGCGTCGGATTCGCAGCAGTGTTTCCGGACAGCGTCGTGCGAGGGCATCTATTACCCTCGGCTAGCATATTTACGGCTGAATTGTATGCCATTCTTGTGGCACTTATCCGTATTGCATCTATGCCTGTATCACCATTTGTGGTCGTTTCAGACTCCCTTAGTGCTTTACAGGCTATCCGTAAAATTGATACACCTCATCACCTAGTTCTTCGTATCCAACTTTGGTTACGTCGTATCTTTAGCAAGCACAAAGATATTGTTTTTTGTTGGGTCCCTGGTCATGTTGACGTACAGGGCAATGAACAGGCAGACACTGCTGCGCGGTCAGCAGTACATGACCTTCCAGTTTCATATAGAGGTGTTCCTTTTACGGACTATTTTGCAGTCATTGCTACCCACCTTCGCACCCGTTGGCAACAACGCTGGTCTGACCTGCTAAATAACAAACTTCATTCTATTAAACCAAGTATAGGTTTCTGGCCTTCTTCTTGTCACCAATGTCGAGGTTGGGAGACTGCACTCTCCCGTCTTCGCACGGGTGTCTCATGGAGAGGCTTCCTGCCCCTCTCTGTGAGCATTGTCAGGTTCCAGTGTCTGTTCGATATATTCTGTTGGACTGTCCACTTTATCAACGAGCACGCAGAATTTACCTCCAACGGCGTCTTCGCTCTGCGGCCCTTTCTTTACCTTCCCTTCTTGCTGATGGACCCTCCTTTAATCCTGACTCTCTCGTTGACTTTTTGACAGAAACTGACTTACTACACAAACTCTGAAGATTATACCTCTAGCCCCTCCCTCAGTCCCTTCTACCTCGATCTCTTGCTACCCTCTATCCCTGCACTATCCACTGTCCTGCTGCACTCCATACCCTACTAATCATCCATCTCCCGCTTACAATCTATTCTCCCTGCATCCTGTCCTGCCCTGCCGTGCTGTATAACCCTTGTGGTTTAGTGTTTCTTTTGATTATAATAATTGAATCTACACTCTCTAGAAAGGCGTAGAATTAGGGGGGATATGACTGAGGTGTATAAATGGAAAACAGGAATAAATAAAGAGGATGTAAATAGCGTGCTGAAAATATCCAGCCAAGACAGGACTCGCAGCAATAGTTTCAAGTTAGAAAAGTTCAGATTCAGGAAGGATATAGGAAAACACTGGTTTGGTAATAGAGTTGTAGATGAGTGGAACAAATTCCCGAGTACAGTCATAGGGGCTGGGATGTTGTGTAGTTTTAAAAATAGGTTAGATAAATACATGAGGGAGTGTGGGTGGGTGTGAGTTAGACCTGACTAGCTTGTGCTACTAGGTCAGATGCCGTACTAATTCCTTAAGTGGAAGTGACCTGACTACCTGGAGTTTACCTGGAGAGGGTTAACTCCAGGTGGTCGGGTCTAAGCCGGGGAGTGATGGACTTGCCTCGCATGGGTCAGTAGGCCTGCTGCAGTGTTCCTTTTTTCTTATGTTCTTATGTTCTTATTAAAGAATTATTGGAAAGAGAGGAAAGTAAAGACAAGAAAACACTGAATGTAAGCGGAAGGTTGTAAGATTTACCTGTTATCTTACAACGTCTTCACCAGACAGAACACATCATAGACGTCTGACCCTCTGAACTAACGTCTGACCCTCAGAACTAGCCCCACCTGATATATCTACAAGATGCTGTTATCATGCATTCAATTTGTTCCTTTCTGGTCTTGCAAAGATTATGGTAATGTCTATTTTGCTTATATTTAGACACGCACACATCAACTAATACGATTAATAAATGGTTTAACTAATATTTCTATTTTCTTACACAACTGCACACAAATCCTCGGTGAGAAATATAGAGCTTGTCAAATTTTCATTTTTTTTTTACATCAGTTGTTATATGTCATGAAGACGATACGGGGGTTAGACGAAGGAGTCTCGTCTAACCTCTATCAAATCGCTAACATTTTATTAACAAATGTAGCAAGGTGTGGCCCAGCTAGCGTCACTGACTACTTGGTGACCCACATAACAGGACCAAAAATACTGCAATAACATCCCTGGACTTCTTCGAATGGGAAATAATATCGACCAGGAGATTGGTGGCTGTTTATAGACAGCTTCATTAAAAGCTCGAAATATGTCTTATTGCACAGTTGTAACCAATATGAATCTCTTCCAATTGCTCACTCAACAAAACTGTGCTGATGACCAACATAGACGGAATCGTACAAACAACGTATGCAGTAATTAGTGGTATCTGAATTATATTACTATGTTAATCTGTTATTATATAGAATGAAGTGCTAGTATGTATTACATGATTTGACTTTTGCATGATCTAAAAAAATAATTTCATTGCGATTTTTAAGTTCGCCTCGCCTTATCAATATAATAATAATAATAATAATAATAATAATAATAATAATAATAATAATAATAATAATAATAATAATAATAATAATAATAATAATAATAATAATACTTTATTGTGACATGGTACAATGATACATGGTAGACAAGATATATTTCTTAATGAGATGTACATGCCAAAAGCCCCTAATATGTTTTTCATTGGGATACTAAAGTGATCAAAAACCAGAGCCAATCAAGCAAAACTGATGACATATTCGGAATCAGCACCACAAACTCACCCTAAAGTCGGTGTAATATCATTGGCCAGAAAATGAGTGTTGACCAGTGATATATAATCCATTCTAGATTTGCATGGATTCAGTTGAAAGATAAAAGGGAAGCTGAAACAGTGCTACACACAGACTGTCTTGATCACTTGCAAGTGCTGACAGTGATCACTGTAGCACTGGTGCCTCAAGTTCACTTTAATGACCAAGTTGCTTCCTCTGACTTGATAGAAACAAATCTCCAAAGAATTTCGCGTGTCTCTCGATTAGCGGACAGAAGAGCAAGCCTCCACCACTACTTGCCATGAATGGTCCACACGAGTTTAGCACTTCACATAAAGTATAATGACAGAAATCATCTGGGTTTTACACAATGCTGAATCATCTAGCAGCGAGTGAAGGCGGCTCCTGCGACCCACCGCCTCAGTCAGTGTTCAGTAGTACCTCGTCAACAGAAGATCCTCCAGATCCTCCCTGACGCCACGTCAGCGGCATCACCAACTTCCCGACACTTATTGACACACTGAAGTGTTCTTTAGTAAAGACTATGACTGCGACATTCTTCTGTGTCGTGTGGGTTGTTGTGACTCTAGGAATTGTTAAGGCAAGCTTGGAAGATTCTCCATCAAGTGACCTACGGTCAGCCGTAGCCATGTCTCAGCTTGTCCTCGCCCAGCAAGCTCAGTTTTTCCGGGAACTCATTAACGCAACCAAAAGTAGAAGTAACTGCTGCGACAACCGAGGAAAATCAGGTAGTATTCTCCTGGCTTTTGAAACATTATTGACTGTACCAGTAAGCATTATCAATTATTGTCTTCATAAGACGTACAAGTTGTTTTCGTTAGTTTGTATTCTCTTAACTTTATTAAACATAATGAGGCCCAACATGGACCCATGCACTACATAACTTGTGACTGATCCATTTTCTAATTTCTCCCCATTTATATACACTTACCTATTCGTCGACTTTGCATCAATCAAATTATAACTTAAATTCTTTATATGAAGAGCCCTTCATCAGTAAGGCACTCCCTCACCTTGTGCCACTATTGTCAGGCTGGTACGGCGCTACCTCCAAGCTGAGGGCCTATATTATTTTTATGTAAATAATTCTTACACTGGCCATCTACGGTACTATGTAAACTTTTAATAATTCACCAAAGAGACTAGCTAACAGTGTATGAAATTCTAGGGCGCGAGGACTCGTTTGATCTTAATCTGTAAATACAATTTACTAATTAAGGAAGTAATCAAATCATTCAAAATATTAACATACAATATCTAATGTATATTCTCTTTAGATTTAGAAGTGATGGAGGAGTGTCCGGAGCCTTTCACTGCAGTAGTGGGAGAGTGTTTCTACTTATCCCCGAACACACTCTCGTGGCACAGTGCCCGACACACCTGTCGTGGCATGGGCGGCGACCTGGCTACACCAAAGCACCTTTATGCTCTAAAAGCATTTCTCACTAACGAACGAGGTAAGCTTCTGTTTGTTATTATCATTTATTATTATCATATATTAATGGAAAGCATTAAGCCCATAAGGCTAATAAAGGGTCATTCACACACACATACACACACGTCCCAAGGTGGTGATTGCAGTGATGTTCAACCCACCACACTAGCTGAAGTAGCCAGAAGGACCCACATGGGCAGGGCAAAATTACTAGTTGTGGGTGATTTCAATCATAAGGAGATTAACTGGGAAATCCTGGAGCCACAAGGGGGACCAGAAACGTAGAGGGCCAAGATGATGGAGGTGGTACTGGAAAATCTGAGACACCAACATGTTAGGAACACTACCAGAGAGAGAAAAAAGGATGAACCAGCAAGACTGGACCTCGTATTCACCTTGAGTAGTTCAGACATTGAGGACATCACATATGAAAGGCCCCTCGGAGCTAGTGATCATGTGGCCCTGAGCTTCAAATACATAGTAGAGTTACAAGTGAAGAGGGAAGCAGGACAAGTAGGATGGGAGAATCCAAACTACAAAAGAGGGGACTACATAGGCATAAGAAATTTCCTGCATGAGGTTCAGTGCGAAAGAGAACTGGTGGGAAAATCAGTAAATGGAATGACGGAACATGTTACAACAAAATGTAAAGAGGCGAAGCAGAGGTTCGTACCCAAGAGCAAGAGAAACAATGGGAAGACCAGAACGAGCCCTTGGTTCACTCAAAGGTGTAGAGAGGCCAAAACTAAGTGTGCTAGAGAATGGAAAAAAAATATAGAAGACAAAGGACTGAAGAAAAGAGTCGAAGAGCCAGAAACGAATATGCACAGATAAGGAGAGAGGCCCAGCGGCAATACGAAAATGACATAGCATCAAGTCAATTCTGACTTGAAGCTGTTGTACATCACATCAGGAGGAAAACAACAGTCAAGGACCAGGTAATCAGTATAAGGAAGGAAGGAAGGAGGGGAGATCACAAGCAACGACAGAGAAGTATGTGAAGAGCTCAACACAAGATGTAAGGAAGTATTTTCTGTGGAGCTAGAAAGGACTCCAGAAAGCCGGAATGGTGGGGTACACCAACAAGTGCTAGACATAATACACACAAGAGAGGAGGAAGCGAAGAGGCTGCTAAGTGAACTAGGTATCTCAAAGGCGGTGGGACCGGACATCTCTCCGTCAGTCCTGAGAGAGCGAGCAGATGCGATGTTTTTGCCATTAACAATCTTCAACACATCTATCGAAACCTGAGGTGTGGAAGACAACAAATGTAGTACCAATATTTAAGAAAGGAGACAGACAGGCAGCATTAAATTACAGACCAGTGTCACTGACATGTATAGTATGCAAAGTCATTGAGAAGATTATCAGAAGAGTGGTGGAGTACCTAGAAAGGATTGAGCTTATAAACGATAACCAGCACGGTTTCAGTGAAGGGAAATCCTGTGTCACAAGCCTACTGGAGTTTTACGACAAGATCACAGAAGTAAGAGAAGAGAGAGAGAGAGAGGGGGACGGGTAGATTGTATTTTCTTGGACTGCAAGAAGCTTTCGACACAGTTCCACACAAGATATTAGTGCAAAAGCTAGAGGAACACAGGAATAACAGGAAAGGCACAACAGTGGATCAGACAATACCTGACAGGAAGGAAACATCGCCTCATAGTACGTGAAAAGGAAAAGGTGTCAGTGTGGGCATCTGTGACAAGCGGAGTTCCACAGGGGTCAGTTCTAGGGCCGGTGCTATTTTTGGTATAACTGAATGACATGACGGAAGGGATAGATTCAAATGTGTCCCTGTTTGCAGACGATGTGAAGCTAATGTGAAGAATTAAATCGGATGATGATCAGGTGGGACTACAAAGGGATCAGGACAGGCTGCAGGCCTGGTCCAGCAATTGGTTCCTGGAGTTTAAGCCCACCAAGTGCAAAGTCATGAAGATTGGGGAAGGTCAAAGAAGACCGCAGACAGAGTACAGGCTAGAGGGCCAAATACAGCAAATCTAACTCAAGGAAAAGTATCTTGGGGTGAGTATAATACCGAGCACATCTCCTGAGGCGCACATCAACCAAATAACTACTGCAGCATATGAGCCCCTGGCTAAACTAAGAATAGCGTTTCGATACCGTAGTAAGGAATCGTTCGAGACTCTGTACACCGTGTATGTCAGGTCCATATTGGAGTATGCAGCACCAGTAACAAGACTAGTCCCGGAGATGAGGAGTTTGTCCTACAAGGAGAGGTTAAGGGATCTCAATATGATAACACTGGAGGATAGGAGGGATACGGGGGACATGGTAACATATAAAATACTGAGAGAAATTAACAAGATGGATAGGGACAGAATGTTTCAGAGATGTGACACAGCAACAAGGGGTCACAACTGGAAATTGAAAACTCAGATGAGGTTAGGAAGTATTTCTTCAGTTATAGAGTTGTCAGGAAGTGGAACAGTCTGGAGAGTGATGTAGTGGAGGCAGGATCCATACACAGGTTTAAGAGGTATGATAAAGCTCATGGAGCAGGGAGAGTGGACCTAGTAACGACCAGTGAAAAGGCAGGGCCAGGAGCCGTGAATCGACCCCTGCAACCACAATTAAGTGAAGACAATGGGTGAGTACACACACACACACACACACACAAGAGGTTGGAGGAGGAGAAGAAGAACTGGGAGGCACAAGCTGAAGATGCAGTAGCCAGGATAAGGGGCCTAGAAGATGAGGTAAACAGGCTGAAGCAGGTTACAGGGGTATTGACCAGTAAAGACACAGCATCAAGGGCCCATCGGAAGGAAGATGTAACTTACGCTATGGCCGTATCTGCCTACCAAGCAGGGCCAAGGAGCGAAGAGGGTGAGCAGCTGAGAGCAGGTGGAGAGGGAATAGGGCAAATGCAGAGGAACGATCATGCCACCAAGAGCAACAGGAAAAAGAAGGGAGAAACAGGAGCCTGAGCTGCAGAGGGAAAGGCAATGGGAGGAGGAGAGGGCAAAGGCAGTGTTTATTCATGGGCTGAAGGAGAGTGAGGGAAGGACACACACTGAAAGACGGCAGGCAGAAAGAAAGGAGATTGAGAGCATACTCAAAGAAATAGGTGAAGAAGACATGTCCGAGATTGTAAATTTTCAGAGAATAGGGGTACTCGAAGGGGAGAAAACGACCGCTCAAGCTGATTCTCAGGACAGAAACAGAGAGAGACAGAATCCTCCAAGAGAAACCACGATTGAAGGAAACGGGAAGAATACAGGAGGGTGTTCCTAGACCGGGACAGAACAAAAACAGAACGACAGCAGCTGAGGAGAGGACACAAAAAGGCGAAAGGAGC